>JARQOD010003651.1:0-38921 GCA_033576555.1 Oophaga sylvatica
TAGGGGGAAATCGAAAAGCGCTAATGGCGAAAAGTGCAACCTCACTTAACTTCAGTGGGGGGCCGCAAAGTAAAACACTAGGGCGCTGACTAGCATTTTACAGCGAACCCTGTTGCGTCACAGAGTCGCTGAGAACCCTACTGGGTCCAGGTACACAATTAACTGCTGTGCGGATAGCAGTCCGTGATCATGCAGTCAGAACACAAGCAATAATCTCCTCACCGGATTAGCCGGTATTCTAATGGCGTTTTCAGCCGAGCCCTGAACACGTGCATACAATCTCCTCACCGGAGGTGCCGGTATTCTAGGGGCTTATTTCAGCCAGACCTAACCACATGCATACATGACCACACTGACGCAAGCACGTAACAGATTTGATACTAGCGCATGACGGCCCAGCCATGCCCCCCTTTTATAGCAGCCACGAGAAAAAGACCTTCCAGGAAGGACCAATGGGAAGCTGCTTCAGAACATCAACAGCCAGAGGACCTTCCTGAAGGACCAATAGGAGTGCCAGCTGTATCTGAGCATGTGACCCCTGATCTCCAATGGGAGATCTTGCCCTGGGCATGCTCAGATGAAGCAACAAAGGACTTAGACCTAAAGACGTCTGCTCGCCGCTGACCAGTACTGGCTACAATAGCAGAACCTGAAGAGGCAGCAGCAAGTCTCTGCACAGTATTAGACCGGGCGAGACGCTGGGACCGACGTGTTTGCTGAGCAGGCTCCACTGTGGCCGGAGATGGATGGGGGACCCGTAGCGGGACTGGTTCGAGACTCCCCTTGTGCAGCAGTGGGAACTCGAACCCTAACACACGGTGATTCAAACAGGTGCAAAGCAAATCTCAAGTCCACAACACTGGGTGTAGATAATAAATGCAGCTTAACAGTCTATAGGAAACTTCATCGAGAAATGCAATCAAGCAGAGAGTCTATGAAGCACAGTTAAACTTGAGGATACTTGACACGAATAAGTCTTAGTTTAGTCCAAGCACAGGTAGGCAGTTCAAATGAAATCTTTAGCTCAACCAGGGGGGCCTGGGTGATAGTCTTAGTTTTAAGCAGCGCAGGGCTGCAACAGCTTACATGTCCAGCAAATGCAGAGGGGACTAACACAAGCAGCCAGATGAAGGAGGATTACTGGAAACCGATGTATGCAGCAGGAACTCAGAGCAGAGTAGCAGGATCATGAAACAGGTTCACAGAAGCAGGTACAAAGCCAGGGAGCCACAGAGGTCAGAAGCTGGATGCAAGGCAGAATACTCTAGCACAGACTAAAGGCGGGGGTGGAGTTATATAGCAGGAAGACACAGTGCACATGAGACCAAAGATGCCATCTTGGAAAAGGGCAGTAATGCACAAAAGGTGATCAAAATGTCCTGACATTACTCCCTCCTTAGAAGCGGCCTCAGGACGATCCTGGACCTGGTTTCTCAGGGAATCTCTAATGAAAACGAGAAATCTTCTGTTGGGCATTGATGTTTTCCACTGGTTCCTAAGAGTCTTCCTCAGGGGGATATCCCTGCCATCTTATTAGATATTCCTGCGAATCCTGGAATCAATAATTTCCTCCACCACAAATTCTTCTTGCCCATCAATCACCACAGGCTGCAGAGGTGGCACAACACGTCCCTGGAAGGTATTAGGAGATACAGGCTTTAGTACAGATACATGGAAACTGGGTGTACTTTCATAGTCCAAGGCAGCTTCAGACGGCAGGCCACGGAGCTCACAATACCGTTAATCTTGAAAGGGCCAATGAACTTCTGTCCAAGTTTTTGTGAAGGAACGTTTAATTTCAGATTCTTAGTTGCTAACCACACGGAATCTCCTACCTTGAACATGGGTGCAGGTTTACGGAATCTATCAGCCGATCTCTTATAACGTTCTTGAGCTGTGGTCAGGGACTCCTTCAGAACCACCAAATTTTGCCTCATCGCAGTCAGCCTTTCCTCCACTGCTGGAACCGGACAATTAATCGGAGACCTAGGTAAGATACACGGATGATAACCCAGATTGGCAAAGAAAGGTGTAAACTTAGTGGAGGCACTCTGAGAATTGTTGTATGAAAATTCGGCTAATGATAGCAACTCCAATCATCCTGGAGATGGCTGACATAGCATCTTAGATATTGTTCCAGCATCTGGTTGGTACGCTCAGTCTGACCATTTTTCTGGGGATGGTAAGCGGAAGAGAGACAGACATTAATATTGAGTGCAGAGCAAAACCCCTTCAAGAATCTTGAAGTGAACTGTACTCCACGGTCAGAGATGATCTCATCCGGGACCCCATGCAGCCGAAAGACATTCTGTATAACCAAGTTCACTGTTTCCTTAGCTGAGGGGAGGCCGGTGCATGGAACAAAATGAGCGGCTTTAGTCAGGCGATCAACTACCACCAAGATCGTATTCATGCCCCCCGATGTAGGCAGCTCCACAATAAAGTCCATTGATATAGACCCCAAGGGCGGGATGGAACAGGTAATGGTTGCAGAAGACCCATAGGTGCCACATGAGGAGTCTTGTAACGAGCACATACCTCGCAAGAGAGAACATAGTCCTTGGTATCCTTCAGGCAAGTTGGCCACCAGAAAAATCGGCTTAGGAACTCTTGTGTCTTCTGTACCCCCCTGTGACCAGCCAATTTGGAGTCATGTACCAACTTGAGGATCTGCAGACGGACGGCTTCAGGGACGTAGATACATTGATCTCTGAACCACATGCCACCCTTAAAGAAAAGATTAATATGAACAGGTGGGTTGGCCAGAAATACATCACCGTCATAAGCCTCCCTGCACTCCTTCCACAAGTCTTGATCATGGATAACTCCGATGAAATTGGCATCAGATAGAATGGTCTTGGATGGGGCTCCAGGTACGGAATCCGCAGCATGGATTTGGGATAAAGCATCAGCCTTCCCATTACGAGAACCGGGACGGTACGAGATAACAAAATTAAATTGATTTAAAAATAAATTCCAACGAGCCTGATGAGGAGAAAGACATCTAGCGGATCTAAGGAACTCTAAATTGCAATGGTCAGTTAGCACTACGATCTGTTGTGCAGCTCCTTGCAGATGATGCCTCCATTCCTTGAAAGCCGCAATAATAGCCAGCAATTCCTTGTCTCCCACGTCGTAATTCTTCTCTGCTGAGGTTAGTCTACGGGAAAAGAAAGCACAAGGATGTAGCAGCCCCTTCTCTCCAGTTCTTTGAGAGAGAATAGCCCCCAAAGCATTATCAGAAGCGTCCACCTCCACAATGAAAGACAGTGTTGGATCTGGGTGCATCAACAGCGGTGCTGAGGTGAAACAGATCTTAAGCCGATCAAAAGCTTCTTGAGCCTGTGAAGACCACTTAAAAGGCTTTTCCTTCTTTGTCAAGGAAGTAATGGGACGGACAATATCAGAAAAATTTCGAATAAAACGTCTGTAGAAATTTGCAAAACCAATAAAACGTTGGACCTCCTTAACGTTCTTGGGTACCGGCCAGTCAAGGATAGCCTGAATCTTACCAGATTCCATGTTCAGCCCCTGAGGAGAGATGATATAACCTGTATCTCAGAACGATGGAACTCGCATTTCTCCGGCTTGATATACAGATGGTTCTCTTTCAGACGTCTTAAAACCGCTTTGACACGTTCTTCATGTTCCTGTAGAGAGTCAGAAAAGATTAAAATATCGTCCAAATAGATCAACACAAACTGGTCCAACAAATCTCTGAAGATGTCATTAGCAAGGTGTTGAAACGTTGCAGGGGCGTTACAAAGCCCGAAGGGCATCACGAGATATTCAAAGTGTCCATACCGGCATCTGAATGCTGTCTTCCAGTCATCCCCTGGACGAATACGCACCAAATTATAAGCCACACGATGATCCAGTTTAGAGAACACCTTAGCATGGCTGACTCTTTCCAGTAACTCGGGAATTAGAGGCAAAGGGTAACGGTTTCGTATAGTTACCTTATTGAGTTCCCGATAGTCTACACAGTGTCTCAGAGTCCCATCCTTCTTCTTTACAAAAAATATAGGTGCCCCTGCTGGTGAGGAAGAAGGATGTATGAAGCCTTTGGCCAGGTTTTCATCAATATACTCCTTTAAGGCTTGGAGCTCAGGTGCAGCCAAAGGGTATACGTTGCCAAAAGGAATAGCTGCCCAGGAAGCAGCTCAATGGGACAGTCATAATGCCTGTGTGGAGGAAGCTGATCTGCATTCTTCTTGTCACAGATGTCAGAGAACTCTTTATATGCTGAAGGTAAAGTAAATACCTGTACAGGTGGTTCTGTAGCAGTGGACTCAGGGCCAACTTCAGTTGATGCTGGGTTGCTCCTTGTTGGAAAGATAACCTCCTTGGTCTCCCAGTTGACAGTTGGATTCTGAGAACGCAGCCAAGGGATGCCTAAAATCACAGGAAAATGAGGAGAAGAAATTAAAAAGAAAGAGAATTGCTCCTGATGATTAGGCTCCAACAAAATCTCAAGGGGTGCGGTCTCCTGATCCACAGGCCCAGAGATTTAAGGTGACCCATCCACTGTTTCCATGGTAATTAGATAGGCTCTTTGCTGAATTTCAATACCATGTGTTAGGGGTCGAGTTCCCGCTTCTGCACAAAGGGAATCTCGAGCCATTCCGGCTGCGGTCTCCCATTTGTCTCCGGCTGCAGTGGACTCTGCTCAGCTTAGACGTTGGTCCCAGCGTCTCGCTCAGTCTAACAGTGTGCAGAGGATTACTGCTGCCTCTCCAGGCTCTGCTATTGTGACCAGTACTGGTTAGCGGCGAGCAGATGTCTTTAGGACAAAGTCCTTGTTTTCCCCTTCTGAGCATGCCCAGGGTGAGATATCTCATTGGAGATCAGGGGTCACATGCTCAGGTACTGCAGCTGCTCCTATTGGTCCGCCAGGAAGGTCCTGTGACTACTGGTGTTCTGGAACAGTTTCATTGGTTCTTGCTTCTGGCAGGTCCTGTAGCTGTTACTATAATAGGGTGGCATGGCTGGGCCGCCATGCGCTAGTATCAATTGCATTATGTGCTTTGCGCCAGTGTGATCATGCACGCATATGGTTAGGGCTCGGCTGAAATAAGCCCTTAGAATACCGGCACCTCCGGTGAGGAGATTTGAGTGCAAGTGGTTAGGGCTTGGCTGAAATAAGCCCCTAGAATACCGGCTTCTCCGGTGAGGAGATTGCTTGATTGCGTTGCTGTCTGCGTGATCACGGACTGCTATCCGCACAGCAGTTATCTGTGTGTCCCTGTGGTGTTAAGAGGACACAGTCTTTTTCTCAGCGGCTCTGTGACGCAACAGGGTTCGCTTTATAACGCTGGTTCAGTGCCCTAGCGTTTTACTTTGCGGCTCACCGAATGTAAGTGAGTTCGCACCTATCGCCATATAGCGCTGTGGCATTCCCGTTAGCGGCTCTGGGGATTAGCAGAGTTCGCACTTACTGCCACAGCACGCTGCGGTGTTTATTTTAGCGACTCTGCGGGATAACAGAGTTCGCTACTTTCGCCATTTTGCTATCAGCGCGCTTCGCCTGCACGGTGGACCCCGGGCTGCGAACGCACCTCTCTAATATATCTATTAGGTGCGTTCCGCAGACCCTAACATAATACTAGTGCCAGGGTCTGGCTAGTAAAATGGCGGATGACCAGCGTCTACTGCGGGACATCCAGCAGCTGGAGGGTAGGTTGGCGACTCTTGAGCGCACAACCTCAGCTGTGGATGTTACCGCAGTCGCTGTTCAGGCTGCTAGCGTCGCTGCAGCCAGTGTGTCCACTGCCACCTCTGCCCCCACAATATCCCACCTCCCACTTCCAGACAAGTTTGCTGGTGACAGCAAGCAATGTTGGGGATTCGTTAGTCAGTGCTCTATACAACTCGAGCTTCTGGCTGCATGTTTCCCCACGGATCGGGCACAAGTGGGCTTTGTAATATCTCTTCTGTCGGGCAGAGCGTTGGAGTGGGCCACCCCGCTGTGGGAGCGTGACGACCGCGTGGTGCCGAGTGCTCCTCGTTTTCTGGAGGCTCTAAAAAAGGTCTTTCTAGGACCTCAGATTACCCACGACGCGGCGCTCCAACTTCTGGCAAGTTCACAGGGTTTGTCCTTGGTCAGCTGTTTTGCTGTCCAATTTCGGACTCTGTCCTCGGAGTTGGACTGGCCGGATAAAGTCCTCATTCCCGTATTTTGGAGAGGACTAGCGGGCCATGTGAAAGACGCCTTGGCTACCATGGAGATTCCCGCCACACTGGAGAAGTTTATCGCCATATCTACCCGCATCGACCTCCATTTTCACGAGCGGATGTTGGAGCGGTCCCAGTGTAGGCAGAGGTTTCGGATGGCTCCCACCTTCGCCAGACCTCTAGAATCTTCCAGCCAGGCGCCCGACTCCCATGAGGCCATGGAGGTTTCTCGAGCAGGACCTAAGTCCCGGGCCGCTCGAGTACCCGTGGTCTGTAACATCTGCCAGCAGTTAGGACATTATGCCAACAAATGTCCACAGTGGTCAGGAAAACGGTCGTGTCTAGTGACCTTGAGAGGAGGTTCACTAGACACTGCGGCATTTTCCACCAAGTTGTCCTTTAAGGGGACAATTACTGTAGGTCCATCGACGCTCACCGCCAAGCTCTGTGTGGATTCTGGAGCCGAGGGGAATTTTATGTTCTCTGCATTTGCTCTCCGCCACACTATACCTCTGGTGATGCTCGCCAAACTGGTGACTGTGCGAGTAGTGAATGGATCAACTCTGCCCTCACAAATCACCCACCAGACTATCCCTCTCACTTTATCTATGTCCTCTTCCCATCAGGAGAGTATTTCTTTTCTTATCCTGCCCCAGGGAATAGACGAGGTGTTGATGGAAGTACCTTGGTGAATATAACATGGCACTACCGCAGAAGGTGCTCAAGTAGGAACCCAACCTAGTGACAGTATAATAATAAACTTGGCACTCAACTTGTGAATAGTGTTGAGCGATACTTTCCGATATCCAAAAGTATCGGAATCGGAATGGTATCGCCGATACCATTAAAATATCGGCGATACCCGATACCGATACCGGAAGTCCCATGTAAGTCTATGGGAACAAAATATCGTAACTAAAAAAACCTCTTTCTTTCCTTGTAAACACTAAATATACACACATAGAATACATATATATATACATGTCATTGTGACATATATATATACATATATGTATAGTTTATACACTTCTACATAGTAAAATATCCTCTGATTCAATTACCGGGTAAAGCCGGCTTCTGTGAAAAGACAGAAGCACCCGACATGAAATGACACTTGGTGTACATAGGGTTAACCATGTCTTTTCATGTCCTTTGCTATCTGATTTGCACAAACAATTACATCAGTCTATGTGTGCAAAATTTCACACCTGTAGGGGTTAATTAAAGGTGTAAATTCGTAGCAAAAAAGTCAGTTTTTTTTACAACGAATTTACACCTTTAATTAACCCCTACAGGTGTGAAATTTTGCACACTTACACTCATGTAATTGTTTGTGCAAATCAGATATCAAACTACATGAAAAGACATGGTTAACCCTATGTACACCAAGTGTCATTTCATGTCGGGTTCTGCATTTTCACAAAAGCCGGCAATTGAATTAGCGGCTATTATACTATGTAGAAGTGTATGAACTATAAATATAAATATATATATATATGTGTCACAAATTCAATGACGTATATATATATGAGGTGTAAAATTGCTGAAAAAAAATGCGTGGGCTCCCGCCCTATTTTCGCAACCAGACAGACAAAGCCAGTGAGTGGGGGCAGATAATAATAGCCCAGAGAGGGACCATTTTTTTTGGCCCCCCCCGGCTACTTAACATCTGCCCCCAGACACCCCCGAAAGGGCAAATCTCTAATTAGATTTGCCCTTTCTGGCACTTTGCCCGTCTATTCCCATTGCCCTGTAGCGGTGGCGAATGGGTTAATAAGGGGTTAAAATGACCTTGCAATTGAAAGGTCACTTTAAGCCAGGTTAATAATTGAGAGCTGTCAATTAGACAACTATCAATTATTAATCCTATTGTATGAAAGAAAAATCAAACACACACACTTTAATAAAAAAGAAGTTTAATGAAATAATCACACAGTTTTTGACCATATTTTATTTACCTGCTAAAACCATTTCCTGTAATAAAAATAAAATAATAAAGCAAAATTATTCTTACCAATCCGATGCACAGTCAGGTCCCACGGTGTAATCCTTCAGAAAGGGTTAATGTTTACTGCAGGGACCGCAGCTAATGCTGCAGCCTCACAGTAAACCCCCAAATGAATGAGCTCCTCTCCTGGCTGACAGGAGAGGAAGTGGAAAGCTTAATTGATTGCTTTCCACTTTCACTTCAGGTCAGCCAGGGACACCATCAGTGACGTCAGAGGGAACTGATTAACAAAAATAGGGGTTCCCTTCGAAAAAAAAATGGCGTGGGGTCCCCCCTATTTTTGTTAACCAGCCAGATGAAGCAGACCGCTGAGGCCTGGATTTTCAGGCTGTTAAGGAGCCAAGATCCATGGACCTTGCCAGCCTGATAATACCAGGCCACAGCAGTCTGCATATCTTGGCTGATTAACAAAAATAGGGGATCCCCTCGAAAAAAATTGGCGTGGGGTCCCCCCTATTTTTGTTAACCAGCCAGATGAAGCAGACCGCGGAGGCCTGGATTTTCAGGCTGTTAAGGAGCCAAGATCCATGGACTTTGCCAGCCTGATAATACCAGGCCACAGCAGTCTGCATATCTTGGCTGATTAACAAAAATTGGGGATCCCCTCGAAAAAAATTGGCGTGGGGTCCCCCCTATTTTTGTTAACCAGCCAGATGAAGCAGACCGCTGAGGCCTGGTTTTTCAGGCTGGTAAGGATCCAATATCCATGGACCTTGCAAGCCTGATAATACCAGGCCACAGCAGTCTGCTTAGCTTGGCTGGTTAACAAAAATAGGGGATCCCCTCGAAAAAAAAACGGCGTAGGGGTCCCCCTATTTTTGTTAACCAGCCAAGTAAAATGCAGACTGCTGCGGCCTGGTATTAAAAGACTGTCAAGGCCCATGGATTTTGGCCCTCAACAGCCTGATAATACCAGGCTACAGCAGCCCCACATTTGGCGCATCAAAAGATGTGCCAATTGTGGCACTTTACCCGACTCTTCCCATTTGCACTGTAGCGGTGGCAAGCGGGGTAATAAGGGGTTAATGTCACCGTTGATTGCACGGTGACAATAAGCCCGGTTAATAATGGAGAGGTGTCAATAAGACACCGATCCATTATTAATCCCAAAGTTTTTAAATGTGTAAAAAAAAGACACAGCAAGAAAAAAGTCTTTTAATGAAATAAAAGAGACAACACAGTTTTCATTTTTTTTATTATACACTCATTCCTGCGACGCCATCGATCTCCTGTAAAAAAAGAAAAAAAAAAAAACCATCAGTATACCACCTGTCCGACGCAGTCCATAACGACAGTCCCACGACGATCCAGCTCTGCTACATCGGAATGACAGGCAGAGCCTGACATCCCGGCGCAGCACAGCTGCTTACCAGCTTCCCCGGCGGTGACGTCATCGGACTGCTTTACGGCCGCGATTACCCAGCAGTCACTGCAGTTATCGCGAGAAACTGCATGTGACCGCCGGGGAGAAGAGGATGGCGGCCATTAAGCAGTCCGGGATGTGACCGCCGGAGATCTTCTGCCGGGTAAGTGCCGCTGACTCCTGACAGACCCGACCGACGGACACTGACAGTGACAGTGACAATCCCGATTCCGGTATCCGATATGACGAAAATATCGGTACTCGGAATCGGAATTCCGATACAGCCAATATCGGCCGATACCCGATATTTGCAGTATCGGAATGCTCAACCCTACTTGTGAATAAAGAGAAATTTTTATTGCAGTCCAAAACACCAACGTTTCGGTCCAACTCGGACCTTCATCAAAGCACCGACTGCTTGATGAGTATAAGTTCAAATGTGGATTAGATTACAATTTGGTAAACGTTGTATACTGTAGGTTACCATATATAAATGCTGAATATTTATAATAGAACCCATGTCCCTGAAGAGGGTCAAAATATATTCTCAACAATGAATGCAGTATTCCAGGTAGCTCACTCAGGAGTATGGAGGCTCTGCGCAACTTAATCGGTAGTAGTGTAGTAGTACAATGGATGATTCAGGTGCACTCCCAAGCGGCGGACACCGCGTTGGGAGTGCACCTGAATCATCCATTGTACTATTACACTACTACCGATTAAGTTGCGCAGAGCCTCCATACTCCTGAGTGAGCCACCTGGAATACTGCATTCATTGTTCAGAATATAATTTTGACCCTCTTCAGGGACATGGGTTCTATTATAAATATTCAGCATTTATATATGGTAACCCACAGTATACAACGTTTACCAAATTGTAATCTAATCCACATTTGAACTTATACTCATCAAGCAGTCGGTGCTTTGATGAAGGTCCGAGTTGGACCGAAACGTTGGTGTTTTGGACTGCAATAAAAATTTCTCTTTATTCACAAGTTGAGTGCCAAGTTTATTATGATGGGAGTACCTTGGCTCTGTTACCACTCTCCCCATATTGAGTGGTCCTCTGGGAGGATACTGGGTTGGGGTGATTCATGTAGAGGCAGGTGTGTCAGGGAGTGCGTTCAGGTCACCACCACAGAGATATCCGTAGATCTCACTTCTCTTCCTCAGTGTTATTGGTCATATGCAGACGTTTTCTCCAAGAAGGGGTCGGAGACTCTTCCACCTCATCGCCCCTACGATTGTCCTATTGATCTTTTGCCTGGAGCAGAACCTCCTCGGGGGAGAGTCTACCCCTTCTCGCTTCCTGAGACGGAGGCCATGTCCCAGTATATTCAGGAGAATCTGGCAAGAGGGTTCATTAGGAAGTCGGTGTCACCAGCAGGGGCGGGGTTCTTCTTTGTGCAAAAGAAGAACGGAGAATTACGTCCATGTATTGACTACAGGGGTCTTAACGCCATCACCGTCAAGAATAAATACCCGTTGCCCCTAATCTCTGAGCTCTTTGATAGGCTCCGAGGAGCAAGAGTATTTACCAAGCTTGATCTACGTGGTGCCTATAACCTAATTCGCATCCTTGAGGGGGGCGAGTGGAATACAGCTTTTAATACCAGGGATGGGCATTATGAATACCTGGTGATGCCCTTCGGGCTCTGTAATGCTCCCGCTGTTTTCCAAGACTTTGTCAATGATATCTTCCGGGATATGCTCTCCACCTCTGTAGTAGTCTATCTGGATGATATTCTCATCTTTTCTCCAGATATAGACTCTCACCGGAGTGGACTCTGCTCAGCTTAGACGTTGGTCCCAGCGTCTCGCTCAGTCTAACAGTGTGCAGAGGATTACTGCTGCCTCTCCAGGCTCTGCTATTGTGAACAGTACTGGTTAGCGGCGAGCAGATGTCTTTAGGACAAAGTCCTTGTTTTCCCCTTCTGAGCATGCCCAGGGTGAGATATCTCATTGGAGATCAGGGGTCACATGCTCAGGTACTGCAGCAGCTACTATTGGTCCACCAGGAAGGTCCTGTGACTACTTGTGTTCTGGAACAGTTTCATTGGTCCTTGTTTCTGGCAGGTCCTGTAGCTGTTGCTATAAAAGGGTGGCATGGCTGGGCCGCCATGCGCTAGTATCAATTGCATTATGTGCTTTGTGCCAGTGTGATCATGCACGCATGTGGCTAGGGCTCGGCTGAAATAAGCCCTTAGAATACCGGCACCTCCAGTGAGGAGATTTGAGTGCAAGTGGTTAGGGCTTGGCTGAAATAAGCCCCTAGAATACCGGCTTCTCCGGTGAGGAGATTGCTTGATTGCGTTGCTGTCTGCGTGATCACGGACTGCTATCCACACAGCAGTTATCTGTGTGTCCCTGTGGTGTTAACAGGACACAGTCTTTTTCTCAGCGGCTCTGTGACGCAACAGGGTTCGCTTTATAACGCTAGTTCAGCGCCCTAGCGTTTTACTTTGGGGCTTTCCGAAGCTAAGTGAGTTTGCACCTATCGCCATATAGCGCTATGGCATTCCCGTTAGCGGCTCTTGGGATTAACAGAGTTCGCACTTACTGCCACAGCGCTCTGGCGTTTATTTTAGCGACTCTGCGGGATAACAGAGTTCGCTACTTTCGCCATCTTACTAGCAGCGGGCTTCGCCTGCACGGTGGACCCCGGGCTGCGAACGCATCTCTCTAATATATCTATTAGGTGCGTTCCGCAGACCCTAACACCATGTTCTTTGGAAAATGCGATATCCATAAAATTGCCACCTGCACCAGAGTCAATCATAGCTGCACTGGAAATCCACTGTCCAGAACACAGGATCTTAATAGGGAGAGAACAGTGAGAGTTCTTTTCCTTCAGCTCCTTGGGTGGTGAATAGTGTTGAGCGATACTGCTCGATATCTAAAAATATCGTATCGAAATGGTATCGCCGATATCACTAAATATCGTCGATATCCGATTCCGATACCGGAAGTCCAATGTAAGTCTATGGGAACAAAAAATCGCAACAAAAAAAACCCTTTCTTTCGTTGTAAACACAAAATATACACACATAGAATACATATATATATATATATACCTGTCATTGTGACATATATATATATATACATATATTTATAGTTTATACACTTCTACATAGTAAAATAGACTCTGATTCAATTGCCGGGTAAAGCCGTGACATACCCCATAGAAGTCGACGGGCTCGGTGCCGAGTACCCCAAAACCTCTGGCTCTGTGCGACTGTTCTTGGGCGTCAAGCTATAAGCGAGTCCTGTGTGCCTGAATTGAACTGGTTTTGTGCTTGAGAATTGCTAAAATCATCAGAGAATGTATTTGCCATTTTTCAGCCATATCTGCGTCACGACGAGGCACTGGTGAAGAAGAAGGGCGTGCTCTTCGTGGGTGTACACTCACTCAGTGGCGTGAAAACGATGGCCGACCACTCTAAATGGTACTGCAATGTAAGATCGTGCCCCACAGCTCTTCAGTTCCGCCTCCTCATCCTCCTCAGTGTGCGGAAACTAACACGAAGGTCCCGCCTCACTACAAAAGAGGGGCCCTCTCCAGATGCTAATGACACATGTGACTTGGCAGAGATGGCTAATGGACACCAGCAGAAGTGTGAAGGGATGGAGCAGTCAGAGCTCTCCCCCCACGGAAGCGACCCGATCGCCACGGAACCACCGTTGGGCACCCGGCCTGGAAACCCTCCTACGCTGCAAGAAGCGGAGGATACCCTAAGAGGCCTGGCCCGGCACCGGGAGGAGGTCGCCAGGATGGAAGCCAGCTGGCGTGCCCTAAAACTAAACTTGGAGTGGCGCCAATCCCTCTTACCTGAAGTGTCTGTACCGGAAGGTGAGGCACCCGTTCTAGTAGAGGAGTCCGTGCGGGCATCCCAGCCCTTGCAATGTGATCCGGTTGACGTTGTCACAGTGGAGACACCCGTTCCTGCAAAAAACTCTGCACCGGCAGCACCCCAGATCCCGCTGTCTGCCCCCGTCGCTGAGACAGAAGAAGCGACACCCGTCCTCATGGAGGAGGCCGCGCAGGCACCAGAGGTGTACCTGTCTGTACCGGAGCCCCGACTGTCATCTGTTCCAGAGCCGGCTGCTTCCTCCGCAGGTGAGCGCCGCCAGGACTGGGGGGCGCCAGGAGAGCTGCCGCAAACCGGACATCGTAAGCTGCAGTTTGATGGTGGAGACATGGAGATGCTGGAGGAGAATTTCAACCGGCGTCAGGAGGAAGAGTGGAGACGTTGGGAGCGGGAAGCAGAGCGACAAAGGGAGCAGCGAGAATCCCAAAAACTTCGGCAACGTAACCTGGAGAAGGACCGGGCAGATAAGGACCGGATGAGAAAAGATAAAGGAACCCTAAGGGAGCCGCGGCGTAAGGGTGTAGTACGGAGCTTTAAATTGAAAGGTGGTTGGGGCTTCATCCAGGAGCCTGGACTTTATTTAGAAGTCTTTGTGACCCGGCGGGATGTGGAGACTCACCTCCCAGAAGGACACCCGGGGAGGGACCTGTTGCCAGGAGACTTGGTGACTTACACCCGACACTGGGGTTACAATGGATGGTACGCCCTAAATGTTACCAGGTGCGACCCCTACTCCCCAGAGTGTCAGGAACCTGTGAGACCCTCGGAGCCTTCAGCCTCCCACATCCAGGCCTTTGCACAAGTGCCCACCCCACGCCGTAAATCTCCCCAGCCTCCCTCAGTGGTCTCCTCAGCAGCCCCAGCTATGGACATGATAACTATAGCTGGCCCGTACCCGGCGCCTGTTAGGCCCCCTGGGGTTCGTTCAGTCCATGACATAGGGCTCCAGACCCGGAGGGAGATGAAAGAGGTGGCCACACAGACACAGATAGCGGGTCACGACTTGACTGTACAGGCCACACGACGTCATCAGGTCCTGGTGGTCCTTGGTGTCTCGGATGTTTGGCAAGCATCAGAAGAGTACCAGGTGGTACCTGGAACACCCCTGCCAAAGAATTATAAATAACCCGGACAGGGTCCCTGTATGTAAATAGTTAAATTGTTGATGTACCCGGACGGGTGAATGTTCATATAAAAGTTTTTTAATTTAATAAAAAAAACAACAGTTTTCATTACTTTTATTACAGTCTCATCCTGCGACGCCATCGATCTCCTGTAAAAAATGAGAAAAAAAAACAGCAGTATACCACCTGTCCGACGCAGTCCATAGTAACGAGTGTCCCACGACGATCCAGCTCTGCTACATCAGAATGACAGGCAGAGCCTGTCATCCCGGCGCAGCACAGCTGATTACCTGCTTCCCCGGCGTGACGTCATCGGACTGACTGCTTTACGGCCGGGATTACCCAGCAGTCACTGCAGTTATCGCGAAAAACTGCATGTGACCGCCAGGGAGAAGATAATGGCGGCCATCAAGCAGTCCATGACGTGACCGCCGGAGATCTTCTGCCGGGTAAGTGCCGCTGACTCCTGACAGACCCGACCGACGGACACTGACAGTGACAGTGACAAATCCGATTCCGGTATCCGATATGACGAAAATATCGGTATTCGGAATCGAAAGGCCGATACAGCTAATATCGGCCGATATCCGATATTTGCAGTATCGTATCGCTCAACACTAGTGGTGAAGTCATAGAAAGTGAATGGAATACAGCGTTTATAGGCAGGCTTCATTCAGAGATGTCAGATTCATCATCACAGTAGTCATACTCTCCTACCGCTGCTAGCACCTTGTTAGGCCGCTTGGGACACTTGGGACAGTTGATTAAAAAGTGGTCAGACTAGCCGCAGTAGAAACATAGACTTTCACGAAGTCGATGCTCCCGGCGCTCATTACTCTCGCGCTTCTGAACAGCATCAATTTACATGGGCACCTCCTCCACCTCCCGAGATGTTTTACCTGCAGGCTCTCTGGAAGGAAAGAAAAAGTTAGAGATACGGTTCAAGGCAGCAAACTTCTCCTGCCTACGCTCAGTAAGACGAATGTCAATGCGCACACAATGCTGTATAAATGTCTCTAGCTCTTGTGGTGATTCAGAGTGAGCTAAATCATCCTTTACAATGCTAGACAGCCCCCTTTTAAAAATAGGCAATTGTGCATAACTGTCCCAATTGGTATCTACTGCTAATCTCCTGAATTCGGTAGCATACTCAATAACAGAACGTTTAGCCTGGCATAAAGACAATAAAGCAGATTCTGCAGTTGCACACCGATTAGGATCATCAAACATTAATGCCAAAGCGGCCAAGAAATCATCCAAATTATTTAACCGCGGGTCACGAGACTCAATCATCGGATTCGTCCAGGCGAGCGCTCGTGTGGTCAGCAGCATTATTACACACAATACTTTAGATCTATCATTAGGGAAACGGTCAGCATGCACATCAAAATATAGCAACCATTGATTGACAAAGCCACGAAATTTGTCGCGATCACCATTAAATCTGAATGGGGGCAACTTAGGTGGGCTAGCTGGTGGCGGTTGCCCAGAAGGTTGTTCCGCTATTTGCGTGCTTATGTCCCGAAAAGCCCGTCCATACTGGGACTCCATGCCAGTAAGTTTATTTTCCTGGGCTGCCATGCGGGTGCTTAAGTCCTGCAAAGTTTGTCCAAGCACCCGTTCATTGCATTCAAAGCTTCCAAACTTCTTTTGCAGACCTTCCACATCTTTCTGCAGTGATCTAATTATGGAGAACACCTGCTCTAATCTGCTTTCTGCAGTCATTGTTCCAACAGTCTCCTCTTTTAAGGCTAGAGTATCCTGTAATAATAATAGGGGATAACTCAGGAGACTTCTTGCGTGGAACAAGACAACTACAGGACACAGTCTTATAAGTGGAAAAGTCTATATTATCACACGGTGATTCAAACAGGTGCAAAGCAAATCTCAAGTCCACAACACTTGGTGTAGATAATAAATGCAGCTTAACAGTCTATAGGAAACTTCAGAGAGAAATGCAATCAAGCAGAGAGTCTATGAAGCACAATTAAACTTGAGGATACTTGACACGAATAAGTCTTAGTTTAGTCCAAGCAGTTCAAATGATATCTTTAGCTCAACCAATGAGGCCTGGGTGATAGTCTCAGTTTTAAGCAGCGCAGGGCTGCAACAGCTTACATGTCCAGCAAATGCAGAGGGGACTAACACAAGCAGCCAGATGAAGGAGGATTACTGTAAACCGGTGTATGCAGCAGGAACTCAGAGCAGAGTAGCAGGATCATGAAACAGGTTCACAGAAGCAGGTACAAACCCAGGGAGCCACAGATGTCAGAAGCTGGATGCAAGGCAGAATACTCTAGCACAGACTAAAGGCTGGGGTGGAGTTATATAGCAGGAAGACACAGTGCACATGAGACCAAAGACGCCATCTTGGAAAAGGGCAGTAATGCACAAAAGCTGATCAAAAATGTTCAGAATCCTGACAGACAGTTGCCATGTGTCCGGGGTCTAACTGGAGGTAGCACCTGTGTCCTCTGGGTATTCCATTCTGGTCCTGTTCGAGGGGCCTTCCTACGGTTACCCGGGGCTCACTAGCTACGCCCCCTTCGGAGAACCCTGGACCGTGGTCACGAGGTTCCACTTTAAAAATATAAAACAAATGTGAACGTCACCATCTCTGCCTCCGCTTCCATTAGTTACACTAACTCTTCTAAAATTGAACAAGGGCTGGATTTCATCTGACATTTTAAGCCATACGGATGACAGCAACGTTATGTAAATGCAGGCCAAATATTTTTTTGGGAAGTTGGCTTAACGTCCATCCCTTACCATCCAAAACCATTTTGTTCAGGAAATCACCTCCTCCTCCTCCTCCTGCTTCTGCAACAAGTAATTAGTGTTTATCTATGTATACCCCATGTGGGTACTGTTTTGTACTTTTTGAAACCTTTGCGCATTGTGCAATGATGAAACTTGACCCTTAATCTTTACTTCTTGTAATAACTGCTAAGTGTATTGTGATGTACCAATTATAGGCTTCTTACAGCTGGTCTGAGAGAGTCCCCTTTGCTAATGTTTTCAAACTTCTGTACGTTATTCAATGGTGAAACTTGTACTGTCTCTCTTTACCTCTTGTAATAACTGCTAAGTGTATTGTAACGACCCATCACGGGCTCTGAGAGAGACCCCTTGGCTAATTTTTTTAAACCTTTGCACGGTACCTGCTGGCACTCTGCAAATTGTAAGCGAGGGCTACATAGTGACTTAGCAGTGGACATGGTGGTGGTGTCGGGGGAAGCAAAAATTAAAAAGGGCATGTTTGAAATGGCATTGTAAAGGGGTGGGGAACATGTTTTCCTCTATCTTTCTAACTATTTCATGAGGGAGGGACCTCCCAAATGTAGGAGTGAGAGCCCTCTCAAATGTTAAAGGAAAAACTAAAGTTAAAATGCTCTGTGTGAACATATGCTAAAGGGGAGGTATAATTTTTTTGGGGGGAACATTTTTATTTTGTGTTATATACAGGGGCGTACATAGAAATCATGGGGCCCCATAGCAAAAGTCTGAATGGGGCCCCCCCCAAAAAAAAACAGGTGCTCTTAACTCCACACACACACACACCTGCAGTGCATGCAGGGCCCCCTACACCCTCCACAGTGCGTGCAGCCGGGCCCCCCTCCCTAAGGTGCAAAGTGCAGTCAGAGCCATTGTAAATGTAAAGTGCCAGCACAGTGAGGGGACACATTTAACAAAAAAAAATCGACCCCCAGCCAGGCTCACCATCTTGTGTGTGCAGTGGCGTAGCAACTGTTTGTGGGGCCCGGGGCGGCTGAAAAATTTGCCGCCCCTTTGGTCATTGACAATCCTGAAGCATTCACCATTACAACCAAAAAAAGGCTCAAAGTAAATACCTTTCACCTGTAAAATCAGCATGGCAAAAATACACACTGCAAAGCAGCAACACACAGTATGGACTTGTGTTTATGATGTGCTTTATCCTCCTTGGACAAAAAGGACTTATTTAGGCTTGGCTCACATTTATACAGTGCAGTCTGCTGGACAAATATGTCTGAATTGCAAAAAAAATGGTATTCAGACGTATATGGAGGCATACACAAACCATAATGGGCAACACGTAGTGTAAAAAAAAATGTTCTTCTGACTATGTTTTGCCCTGATCACGTTGTATTGTGGGAAAAAAACAATTGACCAAAGGTACGCGTTTTTAATGTGGGGTGAAAAAAAGTTTATTCCTCTGGACACCTCCTCACAGAACTGATGCCAAAATGGAGTGGGATGGGACTGTTGACACCAGTAAAACTGGATGGAAAAAAAATGATTCTTTTAAGTAAAAAAACATATAGAGACAAAGATGGAAGTACGATATGTATCAAATGTACTTGTTTAAATTCGTAGGTTGATGCATGGCATACGTTTTAATGTATACGTCCAACGCATTAAGTCTGCAGGCGTATAAATGTGAACCTAGCCTGACAGGGAACATGCTGCATAGTGTGCTCCGATGTAAGAAGTGTGGTGCCTAATCTGACAGCAGGTACAAGCAATGCCCATCATTCATGGCATCATATAAGACAGGTAGACGGATGTCATGTCTTTGTATATGAAATGATTGGAATATGTAAGCTATGCAAAGTTCCAACATGTGTACAAACTACAAGACACATTTTATCACAGGTAAGGGGACACAGAAATGCCGCACACAATATCTTCCATAACATCTGCAGAACTTCCACTCTCAGGCACCTCATGAGCTCAGCACGCCCCATGTAATTGCTGTCTCCCAGGTGCATGCCTCTGGGGTGAAGGAGCAGAATAAATTAGTAACATTTATTGGCTGCACCATGATTTCCAGGGCATTGCACATTTTTAGTATTGCATGACATGCATTGTTGCACACCTTGACAGTGAAGTTCATGGTGGGACATAGACTGGACATAGTCTTACCTACAGCTAGGAAGCATCATCCTGCCTGGTGGTGGTACAGGGGTTTAATCACATGAAACCAGCTCTAATGGAGAAGCATTGTGAGGAGTACAGAAGGTGGCTGCAGTGCATGCAGAGCCCCCTCCTCCACAGTGTCTGCAGTCAGGCCCCCCTCCCTAAGGTGCAAAGTGCAGCCAGAGGCTAGCCATTGTAAATATAAAGTGCCAGCACAGTGAGGGGACACATTCAACAAAAAAAATCCACCCCATACCCCAGCCAGCAGGACTCACCTTCTTGTGTATCTCTTCCCTGAGTGAAACTTATGAATGTTTTCTGCTTCCTGTGATGCACATGTCTCTGGCTACAGGCTGGCTTTCTTATGCAAATGCAGCCAGAGACTTAAGGTACTGCCACACTACACAATCCCGCTAGTGATCTCATTAGCGTCGCATACTAATGAGATCGCTAGCGGGATTGTTTCTATATCGCTAGTAGCTACCTATTTTAGCGATGTCGTTAGGACGCTATCGCGGTTAGCGATCTCCTTAACGACTTTAGCGGTACAAAAGTACCGCTAAATCGCTAAAAAAGGTGCCACACTCAGCGATTAGATACTTACCAGCGGGGCGCTAGCGACGAAAATAGGGTCCGGAACGATTCCAGCGACGAGCGAGATCACAGCAGGAAGCTCGTCGCTGGCAGATGCCGCACACAACAACATCGCTAATGGGATCGCTAAATAGTGACGTTTTTTAGCGATCCCGTTAGCGATGTTGTTTAGTGTGGCATACCCTTTAAGCCAACTGCTGAATAGGAGACAACAATGAAAGGGGACCTTCAAGGGGGTTTACAGTGTCCGGCCGTCGCTTATATTTAATTAAAGGAGATAGTACTGTGTCAGCACAGCTGCCAAACGACAGCGGCCGTCGTGGGCCCCTCACCTGTCTGGGCCCCATAGCAGCTGCTTAGTCTGCTCTATTCACGGAACGCCACTGGTTATATACATGTAATTATGAAGGAAAAAATGTTGTTAGCATTTTTCTCTTTAAAAAAAATGTTGGTTTGGTTTAACAGGTCTTTTTAAAAATGGGTAAAACTGGCGCAATAGTCTGACAACTTTATTCCCATATACCATATGTGAGTCAGAAAAGTATGCAGGCATCTTCTCCATGCTGTTCCCATTTTGTTTTAGCTCTTTCCCATCCATTTCAGCTTTTTTTTTCACGCCCCCAGACCTGTTTGATAGGTCCAGCAGAAAACTGTTTGGCCTTCCCATTGACTTGCATTGGATTCGTTATTCGGTATGAATACAAGGATATTAGAAATTATTTGTGCCGATTTTCCTGAATCCGAATATTTCACTATTCGATCATCACTATTCGCAAAAGTCGAGTCGAACGAAATCGTCCAACTATCGGTAAAAGTCGAAGGTCCGACTGAAACACGAAACCCAATGCAAGTCAATGGGGAAGCAAAGTCGGCAGGGAGTGGAGGACAGTAAACACACCTACAGTGCCCATTTCAATGCCAACAACATCAATTCTTATTACTTAAGCTTGTTGTCAACCTTAATTTACTTTATAATAATAGTAACGCTTTGAAAACTGGGGGATATTTGGCTAAAGTTGTGGGGGGGCAGGTCTGGCTCCAGGTTTTCGTGGGCCCCAGGCAAAAGAGTCTCAGTGGGCCCCTTTAACACATACCACAATACATGATGATCCGATACGGCACAGAAATATAGGTATAGTACAGTCCTGGACAAAAGTTTTGAGAATGACACAAATATTAATTTTTGCAAAGTCTACTGCTTCACTTTTTCTAATGGCAATTTGCATATACTCCAGAATGTTATAAAGAGTGATCAGCTTAAACAGCAATTACTTGCAAAGTCAATATTTGGTTAGAAAATGAACTTTATCCCCCAAAACACATTTCAATATCATTGCAGCCCTGCCTTAAAAGGACCAGCTAACCTCTTTTCAGTGATTGCTCCATTAACACAGGTGGGGTGTTGATGAGGACATGGCTGGAGATCAATCTGTCATGATTAAGTAAGAATGACACCACTGGACACTTTAAAAGGAGGCTGGTGCTTGGCATCATTGTTTCTCTTCTGTTAACCATGGTTATCTCTAAAGAAACACGTGCAGTCATCATTGCAGTGCACAAAAATGGCCTAACAGGGAAGAGTATCGCAGCTAGAAAGATTGCACCTCAGTCAACAATCTATCGCATCATCAAGAACTTCAAGGAGAGAGGTTCCATTGTTGCCAAAAAGGCTCCAGGGCGCCCAAGAAAGACCAGCAAGCGCCCGGACCGTCTCTTAAAAGTGTTTCAACTGCGGGATCGGGCTACCAGCAGTGCAGAGCTTGCTCAGGAATGGCAGCAGGCAGGTGTGAGCGCATCTGCACGCACTGTGAGGCGGAGACTCTTGGAGCAAGGCCTGGTCTCAAGGAGGGCAGCAAAGAAGCCACTTCTCTCCAGAAAAAACATCATGGACAGACTGATATTCTGCAAAAGGTACAGGCAGTGGACTGCTGAGGACTGGGGTAAAGTTATTTTCTTGATGAATCCCCTTTTCGATTGTTTGGGACATCAGGAAAACGCCTCATTCGGAGAAGACAAGGTGAGCGCTACCACCAGTCTTGTCTCATGCCAACTGTTAAGCATCCTGAAACCATTCATGTGTGGGGTTGCTTCTCAGCCAAGGGAATCGGCTCTCTCACAGTCTTGCCTAAAAACACAGCCATGAATAAAGAATGGTACCAGAATGTCCTCCAAGAGCAACTTCTCCCAACCCTCCAAGAGCAGTTTGGTGATCAACAATGCCTTTTCCAGCATGATGGAGCACCTTGCCATAAAGCAAAGGTGATAACTAAATGGCTCAGGGAACAAAACATAGAGATTTTGGGTCCATGGCCTGGAAACTCCCCAGATCTTAATCCCATTGAGAACTTGTGGTCAATCATCAAGAGACGGGTGGACAAACAAAAAACTAAAAATTCTGACAAAATGAAAGCATTGATTGTGCAAGAATGGACTGCTATCAGTCAGGATTTGGTCCAGAAGTTGATTGAGAGCATGCCAGGGAGAATTGCAGAGGTAATGAAGAAGGGTCAACACTGCAAATATTGACTTGCTGCATTAACTCATTCTAACTGTCAATATAAGCTTTTGTTACTCATATGTTTGCAATTATATTTCTGTCTGTGATAAAAACATCTGTCAAACACACATAAAAACCAGAGGGCAGCAGATCATGTGAAAATATAATATGTATGTCATTCTCAAAACTTTTGGCCATGACTGTACAATGCCAAATACTTCATTTCTTACATTACATGACTGCTATCTATTTTAAATTCTGCAATAGCTCAAAAAACAGACAGTATATTCCTCCATACAGTATTATGGCCACCACATAGTGTGCCATACAGAATAATGAGCCCCAGATATTGCTCCATACATAATTGGTCCCATATAATGTTCCATACAGTATATGATGAGTTCCACATAATGCTACAGTATATGATGGTCCCCATATAATGTGCCATACAGTATAGGACGGTTCCCATAGAGTATAATGAGCCCCACATATTGCTCCATACAGTATAATGAGTCGCATAGAAAGCTCTATACAGTATATGATGTGCCCCATATATTGCTCCATACAGAATGGGCTCCATATAATGCTCCATACAGAATAGGCACCATATGTGCTCCACATGATGCTCCATACCCTATATGATGCCCCATAAATAATGAACCCCATATGATGCTCTAGTATATGATGGGCCCCATGGATGATGCTACAGTGTATGATGGGCCCCATGGATGATGCTCCAGTGTATGATGGGCCTTTATAATGCTCCATATATAATGGGCCCCATATTATTCTCCAGTATATGATGGGCCCCATGGATGATGCTCCAGTGAATGATGGGCCTATATAATGCTCCATATATAATGGGCCCAATATGATGCTCCAGTGTATAATGGGCCCTGTATATGATACTCCAGTGTATGATGGGCCCCATTTATAATGCTCCAGTGTATGATGGGCCCCATGGATGATGCTCCAGTGTATGATGGGCCTATATAATGCTCCATATATAATGGGCCCCATTTATAATGCTCCAGTGTAGAATGGATGCCATATATGATGCTCCAGTGTATGATGGGCCCCATTTATAATGCTCCAGTGTGTGATGGGCCCCATGGATGATGCTCCAGTGTATGATGGGCCTATATAATGCTCCATATATAATGGGTCCCATATGATGCTCCAGTATATGATGGGCCCCATGGATGATGCTCCAGTGTATGATGGGCCTATATAATGTTCCATAAATAATGGACCCCATTTATAATGCTCCAGTGTATAATGGGCCCCGTATATGATGCTCCAGTGTATGATGGGCCCCATTTATAATGCTCCAGTGTATGATGGACCCTATGGATGATGCTCCAGTGTATGATGGGCCTATATAATGCTCCATATATAATGGGCCCCATTTATAATGCTCCAGTGTATAATGGGCCCTATCTATGATGCTCAAGTGTATGATGGGCCCCATATATAATTCTCCAGTGTATAATGCTCCCCATATATTGCTCCAAACATTAAAAAATGAAATACCTCTCCTCACTGGGCACTGCTCTACTCTGTACTCCTCAGCGTTGCCATCTTCTAGCTCTCTGCACTTGGACTGTTCAGGCAGAGGGCGTACAGATGTGATGTCATCGCGCTCTCTGACCTGAATGTCACTGTCAGGAAACGCGGAAAGTGTCACAGCGGTGGAGCAGGGAGAGGTAAGTATTGCAAGTGCTGGGGCCCTGAGCAAGCAGGGGGGGGCCCTCTCGTGGGCGCCGTCACTGGCACAGGGCCCCTCAGAGTACGCCGGTGTCTCTGATGGCGAGTGGGCCCCCCCCACTGTCAGAGACACCGGCGTACTATGAGGGGCCCTGTGCTAGTGCCGTCGCCCACGAGTGGGCCCCCTCACCTGCTCAGGGCACCGGCACTTGCCCGGGTGCGCCAGGTGCTGACCCCTACCCTAGGGGGGTACAGCCCAGTTAGGCTGGATGTTCAGCAGCTGCAAATGGAGGAATTGGAGAAGTCGGAGGAAGAGGAGGACAAAGCGAGCCATTTAGCTGGCAACATATGTGTCATCAGGGGAAGTTGGTACAAAATACTTAGAAACTCAGGCATGGTTCATTTTAATGAAGGTGAGATCACCTACATTTTGGGTTGACAGCAGGGTCCTTCTTTCTGTCAGGATTGATCCAGCAGCACTGAAGACTCTTTCTGATAGCACACTACTAGCAGGGCAAATGAGCTCCTGTAAGGCATATTGTGCCAATTCAGGCCAGGTGTCCAGTTTACAGGCCCATTAGTTAAAGGGGAATGAACTGTGAGGGAAACATCTATAGGGGAGGAGAGGTAATTTTGAACCATAGTTGACAACTGTTGTCTCCTGTCTGTTGCAATCGATTCAGTATTAACAGTCATGTGAGCGGTACTCGAGAAATCAGTCCACAACATGGTCATGAAACCCCTGTCTTCAACGCCAATTCGGCTGTGTGCACCATGAGCACCTCTTCCATTTGGCCCAGTACGGCTCGTGGTAGAACCTGCACCGCTGCTGGGTGCTGGTAATGCCTCTAACAAACGGTTTACCAGAGTTGCTTGTTTGGTCCCCAATATTAGCTCTAGGTTCTCCTGTGGCATGATGTTCTGTAATTTGCCTTTACAGCATGGATCGAGGATGCTGGCCAACCAGTAGTCATCCTTCTTAATTTTGCAATGCGGGGGGGGCCCTTTTTAGGAGCCATAAGACATAATCACACATGTGTTCCAATGTTCCAGGTGTCAATGATGCACTGCCAGTGGTGGGTGGAGGAGCACTTTCTGCCAATTCCACATCCCTCCAGTCATGCACAAACCCTGTACCTGACCTAGGTAAGCCAACATTTTCTCTTGCCCCCTGAGAAGCATCCTCCTCCTCCAAATTATCATCCCCCTCATCCTCCTCCTCTTCCTTTTCTTCCTCCACCTCATCCACGACAGTTCCCTGAGCAGAAAATGGCTGACTGTCATCAATTCTTCCCTCCTCCTCCTCCGTTGCAGACGCCTGATCCTTAATGTGCGTCAAAGTTTGCATGAGCAGACGCATAAGTGGGATGCTCATGCTTATGATGGCGTCGTCTGCGCTTACCAGCCATGTGCATTCCTCAAAACACTGAAGGACTTTACAGAGGTCTTTGAGCTTTGACCACGGAGTCATTTTACTCCACTAAGGTAATGACAGCATCTTTATATGCTTTGGACCTATGATAGATCCTAGGGGTGAGCATTAAGGATTGAATTTATTGTTTATTTCATATTTCATTTTTGTTTGAAATCCTCTAAGATATAATAGTGTTTCCCGGATGATGATGATAATAAGACTGGGTTTATTTAACCATTGCTGCAAAAGTTTTTTTTTGTGTGCAACACTTATTATAGGCTATACCCCTACTAGACATGTGGAATTAGTTTTTTGAGTATTTAACTCTGGATTGTGATCTTTGTACATACCATAAGTGTTTTTTTTAATTTTTTTAATGTTGTGTGTGTCGTTTTTTGTTGTGCATTTAATTTGGAATAAACTTTATATTGTTTGACTTTACCTAATATTTTTCTTGGTGATCCTTCAAATATATGCATGTGTCTTTTCTCTTGTTGTTTCCCATGTTGCTATTTCACATGCAGAAAGTGATCCCAACTCCATATATTTACTGTGGGGTGGTGCCCGCTTAAAAACAATTTTTCTTGAGCTTTGACCACTGCACACCTGACAACTCGATGTCTGCCCTCAAACTGCCTGCCCGTGTATCCTCCCACAAATGCATTACAGCCTGCCTCTGTTCGCACAGCCTCTCAACCATGTGCATGGTGGAGTTCCACCTTGTTGCAAAGTCTATGATTAGGCGGTGCTTGGGGAGGTGGAGCAATCGCTGCAGCCTCTGCATATGACTGGAGTCTACGGTCGAGCTACGGATGTACGAGCACAGTCTTCGCACCTTATGGAGCAGGGCTGTTAACTCCGGATAATTATTTAAGATGCACTGAATCACCAGGTTCAAGGTGTGAGCCAGGCAAGGTATGTGTCTGAGTTTTGCCATGGCTATGGCCGCCACAAAATTACATCCGTTATCACTGACTACCTTGCCTGGCTCAAGATGTAGACTGCCCAGCCATGACTCAAGTTTCTTGCTGCAAGTAGTCGGTCAGTACCTCCACGGTGTGTCTGTTGTCGCCCAAAGACATCATCTTTAAAACAGCCTGCTGATGTTTACCACTAGCTGTACGATAGTGGGACACCTCGTGTGCAACACTGGCTGCTGCTGATGGAGTGCTCGTGCGACTGCGCTGTGTCGACAAGCTTTCGCTTCTGGAGGAGGAGGAGGAGGGTCGAATGCCTACAGCCAACTGTTGCCTAAACTGTGGGCTAGGCAGCACTGTTCCACTGCCGCTGTCCCCTGTGGACCCTGCATCCACCACATTAACGCAGTGCACAGTGATGGACACATAACGGCCCTGGCCATGCCTACTGGCCCATGAATCTGTTGTGAGGTGCACCTTTCTACTCACTGATTGTTTGAGTGCATGGACAATGCTGTCTTTCACATGCAGGTGGAGGGCAGGGATGGCTTTTCTAGAAAAGAAGTGCCGACTGGGTAGGTCATAGCGTGGGACAGCGTAGGCCATGAGCTCTCGGAAAGCTGCACTTTCAACCAAATGGAAGGGCATCATCTCTAATGAGATCAGTTTGGTAATGTAGGCTTTCAAAGCCAGTGTACGCGTATGAGAGGATGAGTACTTTCTTGCTCTACTCAGAGTGTCTGCTAGGGTGAGCTTGACTTGAGAGCTGCATATGGGGGAACTGGCGGTGGACATGGCGGACTGAGAGGGGGTTGGCGATGGTGATGGTGGTGGTGGTGATGGCCTACATTCAGTCTTTGGTTGCAAAAACATTGTGATTCCCTGACTGCTTTGGCCTTGCGATGACATCTCAACATTTCTTGCTGGTGGTGTACTAACCGGTGGGCTTACAGTGGGGGAAGCGATGTAGCGTTGCTGGCTACCTTCAGTCGGAGCAGGTGCACATGTGCTACCTGAGGTTTTGTAGTCATTCCACGCTTGCAAGTACATGGTGTTTAAATGTCTAAGCATGCAACTGATATTCAAATTTCGGAGATTTTTCCCTCGGCTAAAGGTCCTTCCGCACTTCTTACAGATAACCTTTGCCTCATCAATAGGATTTTGGTCAAAAAAGTGCCACACTCCACTCTTCCTACTATGGGATTAATTTTCAGGGCTTGCAAGTGCTAATTTGACCGTCTGGCCAAGCTGTCCTGCAACTTTTTGCTTTTTTAACACGTTTTTGGACTGCTACGGGCCTGCCAGATAACCGCAGCTGCGATGTCGATGCCTGCTGCGGATCCTCCTCCTCTTCTGAGCTATTGCCAGCGGCACCCTCTTCCCCCAATGGATGCCAATCCGGGTCAACAACTGGGTCATCCATCACCTCCTCTTCAATTTCATCTGCACCATCCTTGTGTCACCGTGTAAGGTGGTATAGTATGCGTGAAGGGGCACCTGAGTTTCATCAGGGTCAGATTCTGGCTCAGTAGACTGCGAGAGTAATGTAGTGCTCTTGTTCAATGTA
This sequence comes from Oophaga sylvatica, assembly GCA_033576555.1. Classification (NCBI taxonomy): domain Eukaryota; kingdom Metazoa; phylum Chordata; class Amphibia; order Anura; family Dendrobatidae; genus Oophaga; species Oophaga sylvatica. Next base: position 28,134 of record JARQOD010003651.1, read on the forward strand.
CCAGCGGAATCATATAGCAGTTTCTGTGCATTAGTGCACTCCATGTCAGATTCATCTTGGACTGGGGAATTCAGGATTTGACTTGAAAACCCAGGCATGATATGTGAAAAGAGCTCCATGAAGTAATCTGAAGTGTGGCCTGCCATATCTTTCAGTTTTGATGGGGGCGAAGGACACAAGGAAAGGTGTTGTTCCTCACCAGGAGCCTGCACTGACGACTCAGTGCTTGCATTTTTTGAAACTTCACAAGAGGAGGCGATAGAGCTGGAGGCTGTTTCGGCAATGTAAGCCAAAACCTGTTCCTGATGCTCCGGCTTAAAAGTGGTTTACTTACTCCCAGAAAAGGGAGCCTTCCAGGCCTTCTGGAGCCTGACAATGAAGCAGGCTCAACACCTCCTGCCTTAGGTGCTATTGTGCTTTTGGCACTACCAGCAGATGAACCGCACCACCACCACCATCAGTACCAGCTTGCCCCCGCCCACGTCCGTGGCCTCTTCCACCATACTTCCTCATGTTTGAAAAAATGTACAAAAAATACCAGCAGATATATGGTACTGTATCAGAAGCGTACAGCTGTATACGGTGAAGGGGAAATTGTAAATCTCTGTATATATTTCCGGATTCACAGACAGACGCTCTCAAGCTCAGTATGGATTAGACCACAAAATAATAAGCAGCAAAAGGGTACTGTATCTGAAAATACCAGGTGTATATAGTATAGAGGAAAATTTGAAATCTCTGTATATATTTCAGGAGACACAGACAGACGCTCACAGGCTCAGTATGGATTAGACCACAATATAAAAAGCTGAAAAGGGGTACTGTATCACAAGATACCAGGTGAATATAGTATAGGGTAAAATTGTAAATCTCCGTATATACAGTTAGGTCCATAAATATTTGGACAGAGACAACATTTATCTAATTTTGGTTCTAGACATTACTACAATGAATTTGAAACAAAACAAATCAGATGCAGTTGAAGTTCAGACTTTCAGCTTTCATTTGAGGGCATCCACATTAAAATTGGATGAAGGGTTTAGGAGTTTCAGCTCCTTAACATGTGCCACCCTGTTTTTAAAGGGACCAAAAGTAATTGGACAATTGACTCCAAGGCTATTTCATGGACAGGTGTGGGCAATCCCTTCATTATATCATTCTCAATTAAGCAGATAAAAGGGCTGGTGTTGATTTGAGGTGTGGTGTTTGCATTTGGAAGGTTTAGCTGTGAAGGAAACATGCGGTCAAAGGAGCTCTCCATGCAGGTGAAACAAGCTATCCTTAAGCTGCAAAAAACAGAAAAAACCCATCCGAGAAATTGCTACAACTTTAGGAGTGGCAAAATCTACAGTTTGGTACATTCTGAGAAAGAAAGCACTGGTGAACTCATCAATGCAAAAAGACCTGGGCGCCCACGGAAGACAACAGTGGTGGATGATCGCAGAATACTCTCCATGGTGAAGAGAAACCCCTTCACAACAGCCAACCAAGTGAACAACACTCTCCAGGAGGTAGGCGTATCAATATCCAAATCTACCATAAAGAGAAGACTGCATGAAATTAAATACAGAGGGTTCACTGCACGGTGCAAGCCACTCATAAGAATCAAGAAAAAAAAGGCTAGGCTGGACTTTGCTAAAAAACATCTAAAAAAGCAGCACAGTTCTGGAAGAACATTCTTTGGACAGATGAAACCAAGATCAACCTCTACTAGAATGATGGAAAGAGAAAAGTATGGCGAAGGCGTGGTACAGCTCATGATCCAAAGCATACCACATCATCTGTAAAACATGGCGGAAGCAGTGTGATGGCTTGGGCATGCATGGCTGCCAGTGGCACTGGGTCACTAGTGTTTATTGATGATGTGACACAGGACAGAAACAGCCGAATGAATTCTGAGGTATTCAGAGCCATACTGTGTGCTCAGATCCAGCCAAATGCAGCCAAACTGATTGGTCGTCGTTTCATACTACAGATGGACAATGACCCAAAACATAAAGCCAAAGCAACCCAGGAGTTTATTAAAGCAAAGAAGTGGAATATTCTTGAATGGCCAAGTCAGTCACCTGATCTCAACCCAATTGAACATGCATTTCACTTGTTAAAGACTAAACTTCAGACAGAAAGGCCCACAAACAAACAACTGAAAACCACCGCGGTGAAGGCCTGGCAGAGCATCAAAAAGAAGGAAACACAGTGTCTGGTGATGTTCATGAGTTCAAGACTTCAGGCCGTCATTGCCAACAAAGGGTTTTCAACCAAGTACTAGAAATGAACATTTTATTTACAATTATTTAATCTGTCCAATTACTTTTGGTCCCTTTAAAAACAGGGTGGCACATGTTAAGGAGCTGAAACTCCTAAACCCTTCATCCAATTTTAATGTGGATACCCTCAAATGAAAGCTGAAAGTCTGAACTTCAACTGCATCTGATTTGTTTTGTTTCAAATTCATTGTGGTAATGTCTAGAACCAAAATTAGATAAATGTTGTCTCTGTCCAAATATTTATGGACCTAACTGTATTTCCGCAGTCACAGACAGACGCTCTCAGGCTCAGTATGGATTAGACCAGAATATAAAAAGCAGAAAAAGGGAACTGTACCAGAAGCGTATAGCTGTATACAGTGTTGGGGTAATTTTAAATCTCCGTATATATTTCCGGAGTAACACACAGATGCTCACTCAGTATGGATTAGACCTGAATATAATAAACTGAAAAAGGGTACTGTTTCAGAAGCGTACTGCTGTATACAGTGTTGGGGTAATTTTAAATCTCCGTATATATTGTCGGAGTCACAGACAGATGCTCACAGGCTCAGTATGGATTAGACCAGAATATAAAAAGCAGAAAAAGGAAACTGTATCAGAAGCGTACAGATGTATACAGTGTTGGGGTAATTTTAAATCTCCGTATATATTCCCGGGGTCACACACAAACGCTCTCAGTATGGATTTGACCATAATAAAAAAGGCAGAAAAAAAGGTACTGTATCAGAAGATACCAGGTGTATATAGTATAGGGTAAAATTTAAATCTCCGTATATATTTCCGGAGTCACACACAAACGCTCTCTCAGTATGGATTTGACCAGAATTTAAAAAGCTGAAAAAGGGTACTGTATCAGAAGCGTACAGCTGTATACAGTGTTGGGGTAATTTTATATCTCCGTACATATTTCCGGAGTAACACACAGACGCTTACAGGCTCAGCATGGATTAGACCAGAATATAAAAAGCAGAAAAAGGGAACTGTATCAGAAACGTACAGCTGTATACAGTGTTGGGGTAATTTAAATCTCCTATATGTTTCCGGAGTAACACACAGACGCTCACAGGCTCAGTATGGATTAGACCAGAATATAAAAAGCAGAAAAAGGGAACTGTATCAGAAGCGTACAGCTGTACACAGTGTTGGGGTAATTTTAAATCTCCGTATATATTGCCGGAGTCACAGACAGACGCTCACAGGCTCAGTATGGATTAGACCAGAATATAAAAAGCAGAAAAGGGGTTCCGTATCAAAACCTTACAGCTGTATAGAGTGTTGGGGTAATTTTAAATCTCCGTATATATTTCTGGAGTTGGTGTTGCATAATTTACATGACATTATTGTACTGGGTTTTCCTTGGTTGCAGACCCATAATCCTGTTTTGGATTGGAAGTCTGTGTCTGTGGTCAGTTGGGGTTGTCAATGTGTTCTTGGTGACACTCCTGTTTTTTCTACCTCTCCCCAGTCTCAGGATATCCCTGACTATTTGGCTGATTTTTCTGATGTGTTTAGTGAGAGTAAGTCTGCATCCTTGCCTCCTCACAGGGGTTATGATTGTGCGATTGAATTGGTGCCCGGTTGTAAATTTCCCAAGGTTCGGCTCTTCAATTTGTCTGTACCTGAGCATGAGGCTATGCGATCTTATATCAAAGAGTCATTGGAGAAGGGCCATATTAGACCATCTCTTCACCTTTAGGTGTCGGCTTTTTCTTTGTGGCCAAGAAGGATGGCTCATTGAGGCAATGTATTGACTATCGTCTCCTTAATAAGTTCACTGTTAAATATCAGTATCCGTTACCCCTGATTTCTGATTAATTCTCCGGAGTGAAAGGTGCTAGTTGGTTTACCAAGCTTGACCTTAGGGGGGCATATAATCGTATTCGCATTAAGCACGGGGATGAATGGAAGATGGTGTTTAATACTCCTGAGGGGCATTTTGAGTACCTAGTGATAACTTTTGGGCTCACTAATGCCCCTTCCGTATTCCAATCCTTCATGAACAATATTTTCTGGGATTTTGTGGATAAGTTTCTGATCGTTTATTTGGACGACATTCTGATTTTTTCCAATGACTGGGATTCTCATGTAGAACATGTTTGGATGGTATTCTGGATTTTGAGAGAAAATGCTTTGTATGTTAAGGGATCAAAATGTCTCTTTGGCGTACAGAAGATTTTGTTTTTGGGATTAATTTTGTCTCCGTCCACTATAGAAACGGACCCGGTCAAGGTTCAGGCCATTTGTGATTGGGTTCAGCCCACTTCCTTGAAGGCTCTTCAGAGATTTTTGGGTTTTGCTAATTTTTACCATAAATTTATAAGTAATTTTTCTGGTATTGTAAAACCACTGACAGATTTGACCAAAAAGGGCTCTGATGTGGTGAATTGGTCTCCAGAGGCAGTTTTGGCATTTCAAGAACTTTTGCCAAGACTAAAAAGAGCCGAATGAGAGAAACAATATACCTGGGAGTCACGGTGAGCAATAGCAGCAGTCTATATCCACGCGCCCCGACGCGCGTTTGGATTTCTTATCCTTCGTCAGGGGAATATATAACCTCAGCTCTAGACATCGGAGTATTTATAGTAAATAATCAAAGACGGCTCTCGTAATGGCGCATGCGCCGCCGGAACGCTCTTTTTTTTTTCTGATAGCAACTGACTCTTTTTAGTCGGTTGCTATCAGGGTGTTTGTCACATTGCATGAATAGTGTGATTCATATCGCGCACACCTAGGCATTGGTACATTTACTTATTATATTATATTGCTGTTAATTCACAGTGTTTTATAATATTTTTTCTGCACGGTTGCACTTTTTACACTTTTTTGTATATATCTTAGTGTGTATTCCAACACACATTAACTCATTTGTGTCAGCTGTAGTAACTTATTTTTTGCACTATTGCATTTTTTGCACACTGTTTTGCACCATTGCATTTTTTTTGCACTTTTTCCATTCTGCCTTTTACAAGTTACGATATACATTGTGCCTGTGTTATATATGATACAAAGTAGTTTTTTTTGCATATTATTAAGGAATTTTTCTGCAAAAAATTTTTTTTGGACATAATTGTCCTATTTTTTCTTCTTTGTACATACCCTTTTTTTAGAGCTAGTATATATACCATGTAGCTGTGATTATTATTGAGTCTGTTATTTTCTGTACAGGTTTCTTGTATATGCATATACTGCTATGTGAGCTATTTGATTAATTTGCCAGCCTTTAATTACTATATTACACATTGTTATTAATAGCTATTGTGGTTTTTAGTTGTTTAGTGGATGTCATGGATTAATAAAGGTCATTTTATTACAATATCTTATTTTGTGATTTTTTGATTTAATATAGATTTATATATTCATATATTCATTGAGATATATATATATATATATATATTTTTTTTTATGGTATTTTACCACACTTTTGGTTCACCTTTTCCCTGTCGTTTGGTCTGCACCCACCATATCCTTTCCTTTTCTTTTATATTTCTACCGTATGGTCTGCCATCTAATTGTCTGGAGGTATTAATTTTATATTATCCTTTTTTGTTATTTTATTTTTATTCACTCATTTTAAAAATTATTATTAATTTATTGATATTATACCTCCTTTCTTTTAATCAATGATTCACTACCAGTACACACCAGAGTCTGATCTAGCAGGGGGAGAGATCGTGTGGTCTCAGTATGTTTGCATATCAGACTGGTTGGAGATTTTCTTCGAGTTTTTGCTGGATTGCAGACATTGTTCTGTCCTGTCTTGTTCTATCTATACCAGGGGGCTCAAACTCGGGGCCCGCAGGCCAATTGAGGCCCTCGGGACACTAATTTGCGGCCCTCACCTCATGGGCCCTCGGGACAATAGTTTGCGGCCCTCACCTCGGCCGGGATCACACATGCGAGAAACACCGCCGAGTCTTGCATGTGAAATCCCAGTCACATGTAGTACCGCTCATTAAGGTCATGAATATGGACGCCACTCCACTCTCATAGGCGTGGCGCCCATATTCATGAGCTTAATGAGCGTAACCACAGAAAGAAGATGTCAGCACTCCGGGCGCTGGACCATCGGAGCTGCAGCAGGAGGAGGTGAGGTAAGTATGATGATGGTGCGGCGGGCAGGGAGTGATCCCAGCAGCTCTGCTGCCTGCAAGACAAAATAAACAGGAGCGGAGCTGCAAGGATACTTTCTGCCCGGCGCCTGCACTTCCTGTCTCTGACACAGAGAGTAGCGCCGCTGGATGACATCATCATTCAGCAGCCTGCTCTGTCAGAGCGAGGAAGTGCGGGCACCGGTAATGCTGCGGACAGGTAAGAGGTGGTGTGTGTGTATTGTGTGTGGTGTGTGTGTGTAGTGTGTGTGTGTATAGGTGGAGGAGAATGATGGGGAAAAAGCAATGATGGGGAAAAGCAATGGGGAAAAGTATTGATGGGGAGAAGGCAATGGTGGTAGTGATGGGGAAAAAGCAATGATGGGAGTTATGGGGAAAAGCAGTGATGGGGAAAAACAATGATGGGAGTGAGGGGGAAAAGCAACGATGGGGTGATGGAGAAAAAGCAATGATGGGGAAAAGGCAATGATGGGAGTGATGAGGAAAAAGCAATGATGTGGAAAAAGCAATGATGGGAGTGATGAGGAAAAGCAATGATGCAGAAAAAGCAATGATGGGAGTGATGGGGGGAAAAGCAATGGGGGAGAATGAGAGCTGGGGGAATGAGCACTGGGGAGGAAGAGCGCTGAGGAGGATGAGCGCTGGGGAGGATGAGCGCTGGGAGAGAATGAGCTCTGGGGGAGGATGAGAGCTGGGGGGAATGACTTCTTGCTGTTAACCAGTTAATGTTTTCTTGTCCACCACACTGCAGTGTCAAAAGAGGAAGACAGCGAGACAGGCAGCAACATCACATCAGAGAGCTCTTGACCTCGAAACAGAAAATCCTCAGATCCTGGTATTGTAACATAATATTAAGAATAATATTTATTCATTGATATTGCGCTATTAACTCCACAGCACTTTACATACATCATAAACACTGTCCCAATTGGGGCTCACAATCTAAACATCCTATTTGTATGTCTTTTGAGTGTGGTAGGAAACCACTGTCTTTGAAAGCTACATGGGCACACACTTAGATTCGGCGTCATTCATTCCCTATGGGACTTGCAAACATGTGTGGTACTTGCGGTGGGACAAAAAAACACTGCTAGTAGCGTTTTTCTTGTGGAAAATCTGATGCGGCCCAGCCTCACCCAAATTCTACCTCCAGCGGCCCTGGTAAATTGAGTTTGAGACCCCTGATCTACACAGTTTGGGCCTCAGTATTTGCTTACTCTATTTTCTGCCTGCGTTTGAATTTCATCTTGTCTCACCACCAATATATGTTTGGGGGCTACCTATTCCTTTGGGGTTCTACTCCGGGGCAGTTAGATTTCCTTTTTCTCTCTCCGGCTGTGTCGAGGCGTCTAGGGCACCGTAGGCACATCCCACGGCTACTTCTAGTTGTGCTGGCAGTTTAGGTGTCTGCAATCCGCTAGTTACCAACCTCTTTGGGTGTCTGGTTGCTTAGCCTAATTTTGCTGCTGTCCTCCTAGGCTACCAAATCATAACACATCCCAGTTCTATATGTCCAACCCAGAAAATGTCAATGCGTCATCGCCCTAACATTAGCAGCAGCAGTAGCAATGTAAGTGGCATAAGCACGGTGGCTCAGTGGATAGCACTGCAGCCTTGCAGCACTGGGGTCCTGGGTTCAAATCCCACAAAGACAACATCTGCAAAGGAGTTTGTATGTTCTCCCCATGTTTGTGTGGGTTTCCTCCTGGTACACCGGTTTCCTCCCACACTTCAAAAACATACTGATAGGGAATCTAGATTGTGAGCCCCATCAGGGACAGCAATGATTATGTGTGTAAAGTGCTGCGGAATATGTTAGCGCTATATAAAGATTATTATTATTTTCTGTGAGTCGTTTCACACTTTTTTTTAGACCAGCCCGTGCACCAGCAGAACAGAGTATAAGTCTAACACATTGTGAGCGACTGGAGAAGATAGTGCAGGAGTGTCTGGAGGTCAATATCAATGCCATCAGGTGGCGTTGGACCCTTTGACATTTTGGTCTTCAAAAATGGAAGAGTGACCTGAGCTCGCCTGTCACGCCTTGGAGGTTTTGTCATGCCTGGCAACCAGCATCCTCTCAGAACTTGTCTTCAGCGCTACTCATGGTGTCCTGATGATTAAGCGCATTCAACTATCCCTTCAAAGTGTAGACCAGCTAATTTTCACTAAATTGAACAAGTCATGGATCTCTGCTGGCTTTTGCACCCTAGTCACAGAATGGGCAGACTAGATGATTGTGTCGTTTTAAGAGTCATGTATTGATCTCGCATTACCGCAGTCTGTGCCATCTTTGTGGTGTCTTCCATGCCTACTGTTGCTACAGATGCTGATGTTACAAAAAAAAATTGTAATGTGGAGATTCCAAGTTAGGTCTCCATCTGGTGAGTTGCCTGTGATGGAAGGTGTGTCAGAGAGGCCTACTATAATATTTCAACTCTGTGGAAATTGATGCCACTTTAGTGGTGTGTGCCAATAATTTTTTGAAATGTGGAGACTCCAAGTTCGCTCTCCATCTGGTGGGTTGCCCATATAAGTAGGTCTCCCAGCCAGGCAGGCATGCACTTACTTTTAGTCAACTACCTGTGTTACTTTACTTACATTTTTTCTATCAATGGCAGTGTATAAAACTGATGTTTGTGCCATAAGAATATGGCTAGTGTTGAGCATTCCGATACCGCAAGTATCGGGTATCGGCCGATATTCGCGTTATCGGAATTCCGATACTTAATTCCGATACTTTTTCAATATCGTATACCGGAATCGGAAGTTCCCATAATTCTTTGAGAGGCAATGTGATGTTAGTCAGCCAATGATGAATCTTATGAAGTGTGGGCACATCCTGTAATGCTGCGGTCATCTTAACTAATGGCATGGCTGTGATTGGCTGCTGAAATGATGTCAGAATGCACTATAAAAGGCGCCGCAGCCATTTTAGCGTCACTGTGCTGTGAACTCAGTTAGGGACAGAACGCTACTCTGCTCACTCTGAGGGACAGTTAGATATTGCGATTTTGTGTACTACTGTGCTTGAGGCAGGCTAGTTTACCAACCGCTGTGTAAAGCTTCATTTTGCCAGTGTTGTTTTAACAGCTCTGTGCAAGGTGTGTGTGTGACAGTGCAGGTGACGCTGCAGTTTGCTCTGCATCCACCGCTGTTTGTAGGCATCTGCACGTGTCACTGACTCTTTTTTTTATTTATTTTATTTTGTGGAATTGGTGCAGCTCCATTATATTAGAAAAAAATCAAATCTATTAGTGTGACGTGCTTCCATCCGTATACAATACATTGGTTGCAAACACTATAGAAGTACAGAAAGGAGCCTTTCACAGCTACTGAACAGTTGTCTGCAGGGTTTACTGTAGTCTGTGAGCTTTTAATTTTGTGAGTGCAGATTACGCTCCAGTTAGTTCTTCAACCACTGCCGGTTGTAGTCTGCTGAGCGTGTGTCACTGCCTCATCCTTCACATTTTTCTCTAATTGGTGCTGCTCCATTTTAGTGGAAAAAAATCTAATCTATTAGTGTGACGCGCTTCCATCCGTATACAATACATTGGTTGCAAACACTATAGAAGTACACAAAGGGGCCTTTAACAGCTACTGAACAGTTGTGTTTCAGTGTTCACTGTAGTCTGTGAGCTTTTCATTTTGTGAGTGCAGATTACGCTCCAGTTTGTTCTTCAACCACTGCCGGTTGTAGTCTGCTGAGCGTGTGTCACTGCCTCATCCTTCACATTTTTCTCTAATTGGTGCTGCTCCATTTTAGTGGAAAAAAATCTAATCTATTAGTGTGACGCGCTTCCATCCGTATACAATACATTGGTTGCAAACACTATAGAAGTACACAAAGGGGCCTTTAACAGCTACTGAACAGTTGTGTTTCAGTGTTCACTGTAGTCTGTGAGCTTTTCATTTTGTGAGTGCAGATTACGCTCCAGTTTGTTCTTCAACCACTGCCGGTTGTAGTCTGCTGAGCGTGTGTCACTGCCTCATCCTTCACATTTTTCTCTAATTGGTGCTGCTCCATTTTAGTGGAAAAAAATCTAATCTATTAGTGTGACGCGCTTCCATCCGTATACAATACATTGGTTGCAAACACTATAGAAGTACACAAAGGGGCCTTTAACAGCTACTGAACAGTTGTGTTTCAGTGTTCACTGTAGTCTGTGAGCTTTTCATTTTGTGAGTGCAGATTACGCTCCAGTTTGTTCTTCAACCACTGCCGGTTGTAGTCTGCTGAGCGTGTGTCACTGCCTCATCCTTCACATTTTTCTCTAATTGGTGCTGCTCCATTTTAGTGGAAAAAAATCTAATCTATTAGTGTGACGCGCTTCCATCGTATACAATACATTGGTTGCAAACACTATAGAAGTACACAAAGGGGCCTTTAACAGCTACTGAACAGTTGT
>JARQOD010003651.1:39021-62586 GCA_033576555.1 Oophaga sylvatica
GGAGAAATTGGGGTCCATTTTTTCCTGTTACCTGGGGAAAATAATACATTTGGGGCTAAAGCAATATTTTCTGGGAAAAATGCAATTTTTTTCATTTTCTCGGCTCAACGTTATGAAATTCTATGAAGCACATGTGGCTTCAAGGTGCTCACCACACCTCTAGATAAATTCCTTGAGGGGTATAGTTTCCAAAATGGGGTCACTTGTGAAGGTTTCCAGTATTTAGGGGCTCTTCAAACATAACATGGTGTCTGATATCTATTCCAACCAATTTTGCGTTCCAAAAGTCAAATGGCATTGCTTCCTTTCCGAGCCCTGCTGTGCATCCAAACATTAGTATTCCACCACATATGGGGCATCGGCGTACTCATGAAAAACTGCATAACAAATTTTATGGTCTGTTTCTCCTGTTAACCTTGTGAAAATGCAAAATTTGGGCTAAAGCAACATTTTTGTGGGAAAAAGTAACATTTTAGTTTTTTCCTTTCAATTGCTTTAATTCCTGAAAAGCACCTGAAGGTTTAATAAATTTTATGAATGTGGTTTCAAGCAGTTTGAGGAGTGTAGTTTTTGTAAATGGTGTTACTTTGGGGTATTTTCTGACATATAGGCCCCTTAAAGTCACTTTAAATGTGATGTAGTCCCTGAAAAAAATGGTTCTGTAAATTTTGTTAGAAAAATGAGAAATTGTTGATTAATCTTTAACTCTTCTAACTTCCTAACAAAAAACAACTATGATTAAAAAATGATGGTATTATAAAATAGACATGTAATAATTGTTATTTATTAACTATTTATGTGATATAACTATCTGGTTTGAAGGCATAAAATGAAAAGTTTGAAAAATGCAAATTTTTTTACAAAATTTTTGCCAAAACTCCAATATTTGCACAAATAAATGCAAAAACTATTGACCTAAATATACCACTTCAATAAAGTACATTGTGTCATGAAAAAGCAATCTGAGAACGACAAGAATATATTGAAGCGTTCCAAAGTTGCAACCACATAAATTAACACTGGACAGAATTGTAAAATTTGACCTGGTCAGGAAGGTGAAACACATTGGAGGGTGAAAGAGTTAAAGTATTGCCCTAGTCTGGTGTTATACCTCCTGTTAGATGTCCAAGAATATGTTCTTATCATGAATAATATATGTTTAAACATTTTGATACACACTACTGCTAAAGCAGATCGCCTATGAATAATTTAGCACCAGGTTCCCAGCAAAAGTTGTGTTGCCTCAGCACTGCGATATTGTCATGTTTAGGGGGATTTTGACTTAGAGGCATTCAGTCATAATTCCATAGATGGTAGCTTCGGACCATTGGCTCCTCAGCCAAGAACACACACCAAATGTCAGAACCTGAGGTTCCTCTTTTACTGAGCAGGATTGCTATTGCGACAACACATCATCAGTAGGGTAAAACTAACCTGTCTCACTACGCCTCCACCGCTCAGGAAAAAGTGACGTCAAAACACGTGTCAATTTATATGTTGCCTGAGCAACCTCTCCACACAGGTATTGGCAGCACTCTCATTCATTTCTTTATACCTATGCCTTGTGATTTTGCTACTTTGTAATTCTCCATTTTATGCCTATACTTTTGCATTTTGCAACATTTTCACATATCCATCCAATATTCCCACTTGATATGCATCTGCACTTTAACACAGTGCAAATTCAATTGGTGTGGAACATTCTTTCTTGATTCTTTATGTGCATTTCTTTGCAATTAATTGCATACTAGCTTTACATAATAACAGGCTGTAACGACAAGGTAAAATATTATGTATGATTGGCCCTATTATCACACTTTCCGGAACATTCCTGAATTTTCTATTCATATACTGAGCTCTGCTATGCCAGTAGGTGAGGAGGTGACCCCCCTGTTCTGTTCCCTTTTTGCCTGTCAAGCCTGCAAATTTCAGCTCACTCACAGACTGCAGCACACACTCCTTGTAACTTGAGATGCCAGTGAGTGATTTCCCTGTTCACATCAGGGGGCTTCTTTGTCTGCCCATGTGCTCGGACTTCCCATAGACAATAATGATAATCTAATCATTTGGTCATAAAGCGATGTGAGTTTGTGATAGAAAAATAAAAACTACATGTCTGGGATGTTCTTCGACGGGACTATCTAGCCTGTGTTTTTCCCAGTTCCAGCAACAACAGAACCAGAGAAATTGATATTCTCCTGAACTGTGGTGAATAGATAGTCCGACTTTGAACTCATTAGGAGGAGGACTACTTTTAAAATAAGATGAATGATGGTTCTGCTGATATTCTGCTAAGTTCACAAGCCAAGTTATGATCGTTATAAGTTTTCAGAACCAAATCTGTAACTCTGAGCTAGGGGAGGGGGCCAGTAAACCAGCCCCTTTAGTGATATCACAAGCCCAGGGGTATAAGTGACGTTACCTCAGCCCAGCCTTGCTCCCTTTGCCTGGGGAACTGCCATAACAAGACACCTGCATGCATTGCGACATCTGGCTCCTCACCAGCATGGTTTTGCCTGTAATGATCTTAGAACTGTAAGGTAATCTTTCTTATATTAATCCCTTTTATTTTGTAAACGTCTTGTATAAACTTTTGATTGTCTCACATTGTAAAATCTTTTTCTACCTTCTGTAAACGCTGCCTAGCTTTTTGGAGTAAAATATAAAATTACTAGTTCGTCTCTATGCTCTATAACGAATTTGCATGTGCCTGAAGTGAATTATGCTACTAAATTTTTGGTGGCCTCTGCCCCACATCCTAGAACCAGAGGCTGGTGGCAGCAAGTGAGTGCTGGGCATTGGGTAAGGCTTGCAGTGATGGAGCAGGTTTTATAAGTGTATTGCCTGGCTGCGGCTAGGAGTAGTTATAATCCCCTCACTGCAGCGTGCCTAATAGCCAGTACACGTCCAAGCGGCCCAGCTGGCAACTAACTATCCTAGGTGCAGTTCACTGACTGACCTGAGGGTAAAGGGGGTGCGGGAGAGCTGCGAGTTCCAAAGTGGAACTACAAAGTGGGATATACATAAATCCCTGCAGTTCATGACATATTTTTGGCAGCGGTGGGATCATAATCAGTGGTCTGCCGTGCCATCATTTATCACATTGGTGGCGGCGGTGGGATCAATCCATGATTCCCCCGGGCCTCCGTGCCGCTCCTGACATTTGGGGGCAGAGCGGTGGGATTATAGATCATTAGTAATCTGGTCTGAGCAATCATCCCTCTCACTAAAGACTTGCACGGTTCTTCCAGGGACCCTGCAGCAAAAGTTTTGGAGAACGAACTCAGTGTTTACTAGTCCTTAGACAATTGTGTGTACTTGTTATTACCCCTCTCCCTTTCTCTTTCTTTTTCTATCCTATCTTTTATTTGGCAACCATGGCTATGAGGGGAGAGGACTGGTATAATCGGCATACCAAGGAAACTCTTATCGCCATGTGCGAGTGGAGGCAGGTTGTTCCCACAGACCAAAGCAAAGCCCAACTGGTCCTGCCCCTGTGTCATGTGTGCATTGCCACGAAGATCGTCGCGGTTGCACATTTTGACTTCTCACAGCTGATCTGCTGTTTCTTTGTGTTTGGCAGCTAGGGAGTTAATTCTGTCTGTGCTCGGTGCTGGGACTGGGTGCAGTTTCTCCCGGCTGCAATTGATTATTTGTTGATTGGTTTCCTTTAAATTCCTGGTTGTCTGCTTGGGGAGTTGCCAGTGAAACCTTCATGCAGACCACAGATAGGAATGAATCTGTATAGACTTTAGTTGTGAGCTCCTTAGTTGTTCTAAGCTCAACTTGGTTAGAGTTTATTTCCCAGACCATTTATGTTCCTTTGGTGTTTGAGTGTGTATGCAAGCGAGTGTTATCCTGTCTGTCTTATATGTCTAATCTGTGTATTTAGCTGAGATCAGCCCATATCCCTTTGGTGGTAGTCAGGATCCTTCTTTGGACTGATTACAGGGTTCAGGGTCTGATAGGAGACAGGGTTAGGTTGGAGACTTGGACCTCTGAACCATTATCAGTACCTCCAAGGTGAGGGATTAGTTAGGACCCCAGTTTAGGGTCAGGTTAGATCCCGGTCCACCTCTTTCCTGTTTCAGCTCATCAAGTCCTCAAGATTAACCCTGAGTTCAGCAGATATCGTGTCAGGTAAATCTATTCTATACTTACATGCTGATGTTGCTATACTAGTTGTTGTATAGAGTGTTGTTCCTGTATTAATAGTTTACTGACATTGTATACATATCATTAGACAGCGTGACATTTTCACTGGCCATAAAAATTATCTCCAGTTACCATGGATCCAGTAGCCCAGCTGGCTCTGCAGTTGCAGGGATTATCCATGGAGCTGACGGACATTAAGTCCAAAGTTTTGTCTCCCCTGGAGCAAACCAGAGTTGAACCTAAAGTAGCTCTCCCGGACAGGTTCACTGGTGGGCGAGACAAATTTTTCACCTTCCGGGAGGCATGTAAATTGTATTTTCGGCTTCGGCCTCAATCATCAGGGAGTGATGAGCAGAGAGTGGGAATTGTTATCTCACTTCTGCAAGGGGACCCTCAATCCTGGGCATTTTCCCTTCCTCCGGGATCCCCGGCTCTACTGTCTGTAGATCAATTTTTTACTGCCCTGGGATTGGTATATGATGACCCAGATCGGGTCTCTCTTGCTGAGACAAAATTACGTAAGATACAGCAGGGAGATCGTCCTGCAGAGGAATTTGCTTCTGAGTTTCGTAGATGGGCCACAGATACTCAGTGGAATGACCCAGCTCTTAGGAGCCAGTTTTGTCATGGGCTTTCTGATAAATTAAAAGATGTGGGGGACTCAATTATTAGGGAACAGATAGGGCAATCTGTCACAAAGACAGGGATCGTCGAACAGTGTGCTGCCTACCTGGCGCTCGAGTCCGACACATCGCTGATCGGGTTGACAGATTACTGGAGGGGCTGGTGAGGACCCAGCGGTCATGGTGCACATTGGCACAAATGACAAAGTTAGAGGCAGGTGGAAGGTCCTTAACCCCTCTCTGACATTAGACGTACTATCCCGTCCATAAAACCCGTGCCATTCTGACCATGGACGGGATAGTACGTCATAGGCGATTAGCTGCGCTCCCCGAGGGAGCGCAGCTAATCGCCGCCGGGTGTCAGCTGATTATCACAGCTGACACCCGTGACTGTGTGTCAGGAGCGGTCACGGACCGCTCCCGGCACATTAACCCCTTGCACACCGCGATCAAACATGATCGCGGTGTACTGGGGGCACAGGGGAGGATCGCGCAGTGTGGGGGCTCCCTGCGCGCCCCCCTGAGACCCTCAGACCAGCGCGATGTGATCGCGCTGCTCTGAGGGCTTCCTCCCTCCCAGGACCCGGATCCAAGATGGCGCTGGGGTCCTGGAGGGAGGCGGCTTCCTCAGTGCCTGCCGAGAGCAGGCACTGAGAAGCCTGCATCTATGCCTGAGCGATCGCTGGTGTGACAGAGTGCTGTGCACACTGTCACACCAGCGATCTGATGAAATACAGTGATGTCCCACCCTGGGACAAAGTAAAAAAGTAAAAAAAGTAAAAATAAACATGTGTAAAAAAAAATCCAAAAAAAAAAAAAAAAAAAAAAAATATTCCCCAATAAATTCATTACTTATTGTAAATAAAAAAAATAAAACAATAAAAGTACACATATATGGTATCGCCACGTCCGTAACGACCCCCCCTATAAAAATGTCCCACTAGTTAACCCCTTTTGTGAACCCCTTAAAAAATAAAAAATAAAAACGAAGCAAAAAATCAGTGCTTTATCATCATACCGCTGAACAAAAAGTGGAATAACACGCGATCAAAAAGACGGATATAAATAAACATGGTACCGCTGAAAACGTCATCTTGTCCCGCAAAAAACGAGCCGTCACACAGCATCATCAGCAAAAAAATAAAAAAGTTATAGCTCGCAGAATAAAGCGATGCAAAAATAATTATTTTTTATATAAAATTGTTTTTATTCTATAAAAGCGCGAAAACATAAAAAAATGATATAAATGAGGTATCGCCATAATCGTACTGACCCGAAGAATAAAACTGCTTTATCAATTTTACCACACGCGGAACAATAAAAACGCCTCACCCAAAAGAAATTCATGAATTGCTGATTTTTGTTCATTCTAACCTCCCAAAAATCGAAATAAAAAGCGATCAAAAAATGTCACGTGCTCAAAAATGGTACCAATAAAAGCGTCACCTCGTCCCGCAAAAATTAAGACCTCACATGACTCTGTGGGCCAAAATATGCAAAAATTATAGCTCTCAAAATGTGGCGATGCAAAAAACTACTTTTTGCAATAAAAAGCGTCTTTTAGCGTGACAGCTGCCAATCATAAAAACCGCTATAAATAGTAAATCAAACCCCCCTTTATCACCCCCTTAGTTAGGGAAAAATAATAAAATAAAAAAAATGTATTTATTTCCATTTTTCCATTAGGGTTAGGGTTAGGGTTTCGGCTAAAGTTAGGGTTAGGGTTGGCGCTAAAGTTAGGATTAGGGTTAGAGTTTGGATTAGGGTTAGGGTTGGGATTAGGGTTGGGACTAGGGTTAGGGGTGTGTTGGGGTTAGGGTTGGAGTTAGAATTGGGGGGTTTCCGCTGTTTAGGCACATCAGGGGCTCTCCAAATGTGACATGGCGTCTGATCTCCATTCCAGCCAATTCTGCTTTGAAAAAGTCAAACGGTGTTCCTTCACTTCTGAGCTCTGCCATGCGTCCAAACAGTAGTTTATCCCCACATATGGGGTCTCAGCGTACTCTGGACCCCAAGAGTTATTGTGAAATTTGTCCTATTTCTTCTGTTACCCTTGGGAAAATAAAAAACTGGGGGCGAAAATATTATTTTTGTAAAAAAAATAAGATTTTTTTGTTTTTTACGGCTGTACATTATAAACTTCTGTGAAGCACTTGGGGCTTCATAGCGCTCACCACACATCTAAATAAGTTCCTTGTGGGGTCTATTTTCCAAAATGGGGTCACTTGTTGGGGATTTCCACTGTTTAGGCGCATCAGGGGCTCTCCAAATGCGACATGACGCCCCCAGACCATTCCATCAAAGTCTGCAATCCAAAACGTCACTACTTCCCTTTCCGAGCCCTGACATGCGCCCATACAGTAGTTTTCTCCCACATATTGGGTATCAGCGTACTCAGGACAAATTGGACAACAACTTTTGGGGTCCAATTTCTCCTGTTACCCTTGTGAAAATAAAATATTGGGGGCGAAAAAATCATTTTTGTAAAAAAAAAAAGGATTTTTTATTTTTACGGCTGTGCGTTATAAACTTCTGTGAAGCACTTCGGGGTTCAAAGTGCTCACCACACATCTAGGTAAGTTCCTAGTGGGGTCTATTTTCCAAAATGGGGTCACTTGTGGGGGTTTCCACTGTTTAGGCGCATCAGGGGCTCTCCAAATGCGACATGACGCCCCCAGACCATTCCATCAAAGTCTGCAATCCAAAACGTCACTACTTCCCTTTCCGAGCCCTGACATGCGCCCATACAGTAGTTTTCTCCCACATATTGGGTATCAGCGTACTCAGGACAAATTGGACAACAACTTTTGGGGTCCAATTTCTCCTGTTACCCTTGTGAAAATAAAATATTGGGGGCGAAAAAATCATTTTTGTAAAAAAAAAAAGGATT
Source organism: Oophaga sylvatica (assembly GCA_033576555.1). NCBI lineage: Eukaryota > Metazoa > Chordata > Amphibia > Anura > Dendrobatidae > Oophaga > Oophaga sylvatica. The sequence continues at coordinate 46,690 of JARQOD010003651.1, forward strand.
TTTTATTTTTACGGCTGTGCGTTATAAACTTCTGTGAAGCACTTCGGGGTTCAAAGTGCTCACCACACATCTAGATAAGTTCCTTGTGGGGTCTATTTTCCAAAATGGGGTCACTTGTGGGGGTTTCCACTGTTTAGGCGTATCAGGGGCTCTCCAAATGCGACATGACGCCCCCAGACCATTCCATCAAAGTCTGCAATCCAAAACGTCACTACTTCCCTTCCGAGCCCTGACGTGCACCCATACAGTAGTTTTCTCCTACATATTGGGTATCAGCGTACTCAGGACAAATTGGACAACAACTTTTGGGTTCCAATTTCTTCTGTTACCCTTGTGAAAATAAAATATTGGGGGCGAAAAAATCATTTTTGTAAAAAAAAAAAAGGATTTTTTATTTTAAGGCTGTACGTTATAAACTTTAGTGAAACACCTGGGGTTCAAAGTTCTCACCACACATCTAGATAAGTTCCTTGAGGGGTCTAGTTTCCAAAATGGTGTCATTTGTGGGGGGTTTCCACTGTTTAGGCAGATCAGGAGCTCTCCAAACACGACATGGCGTCCAGCCAATTCTGCGTTGAAAAAGTGAGACGGCGCTCCTTCCCTTCCAAACTCTGCCATGCACCCAAACAGTGGTATACCCCCACATATGGGGTATCAGTGTACTCAGGACAAATTGCACAATAACTTTTGGAGTCTTGTTACCCTTGGAAAAATAAAAATTCGGGTGAAAAGATCATTTTTGTGGAAAAAATATGATTTTTAAATTTTACGGCTCTACGTTATAAACTTGTGTGAAGCACTTGAGGGTTCAAATTGCTCACCAAAGATCTAGATAAGTTCCTTAGGGGGTCTAGTTTCCCAAATGGGGTCATTTGTGGGGGGTTTCCACTGTTTAGGCACATCAGGGGCTCTCCAAATGCAACATGGCATCCAATCTCAATTCCAGCCAATTTTGGTTGGAAAAAGTCAAATGGTGCTCCTTCCCTTCCGAGCTCTGCCGTGCGCCCAAACAGTGGTTCCCCCCCACATATGGGGCATCAGCGTACTCAGGACAAATTGGACAACAACTTATGTGGTCCAATTTCTCCTGATACCCTTGGGAAAATAAAAAATTAGTGACTAAAAGATAATTTTTGTGGGAAAAAAATAGGATTTTTTATTTTCATGCCCGGGCATTATAAACTTGTGTGAAGCACTTGGGGGTTCAAAGTGCTCACCAAAGATCTAGATAAGTTCCTTAGGGGGTCTAGTTTCCAAAATGGGGTCACTTGTGGGGGATTTCCACTGTTTAGGCTCATCTGGGGCACTGCAAACGGAACATGACCCCCATCAACGTCTGCATTCCAAAACGTTACTACTTCCTTTCCAAGCCCTGCCGTGCGCCCAAACAGTTTTCCACCCCACATATGGGGTATCAGCGTACTCAGGACAAATTGGACAACAACTTTTGGGGTCCAATTTCCTTGGGAAAATTCAAAAATTTAGGACTAAAAAATCATTTTTGTGGAAAATTTTTTTTTTTTTTTTCACACCCAGGCATTATAAACTTTTGTGAAACACTTGGGGGTTCAAAGTGCTCACAACAGATCTAGATAAGTACCTTAGGGGGTCTAGTTTCCAAAATGGTGTCACTTGTGGGGGGTTTCCACTGTTTAGGCGCATCAGAGGTTCTCCAAGCGCGACATGGCGTCCAATCTCAACTCCAGCCAATTTTAGTTTGAAAAAGTCAAACGTCGCTCCTTCCCTTACGAGCTCTGCCGTGTGCCCAAACAGTGGTTTTTCCCCACATATGGGGTATTGGCGTACTCAGGAGAAATTGCATAACAACCTTATCTGTCCATTTTCTCCTTTTACCCTTGTGAAAATAAAAAAAAAGTTTGTAAAAGATCATTTTTGTGGCTAAAAAGTTAAATATTCATTTTTTCCTTCCACGTTGCTTTAGTTCCTGTGAAGCACCTGAAGGGTTAATAAACTTCTTGAATGTGGTTTTGAGTACCTTGAGGGGTGCAGTTTTTAGAATGGTGTCACTTTTGGGTATTTTCTGTCATGTAGACCCCTCAAAGTGACTTCAAATGAGAGGTGGTCCCTAAAAAAAATGGCTTTGTAAATTTTGTTGTAAAAATGAGAAATCGCTGGTCAACTTTTAACCCTTATAACTTCCTAACAAAAAAAAATTTTGATTCCAAAATTGTGCTGATGTAAAGTAGACATGTGGGAAATGTTATTTCTTAACTATTTTGTGTGACATATTTCTCTGTTTTAAGGGAATAAAAATTCAAAGTTTGAAAATTGCTAAATTTTCAAAATTTTCGCCATATTTGCGTTTTTTTCAAAAATAAACGCAAGTTATATGGAAGAAATTTTACCACTAACATGAAGTACAATATGTCACGAGAAAACAATCTCAGAATCGCGAAGATCCGTTGAAGCGTTCCGGAGTTATAACCTCATAAAGAGACAGTGGTCAGAATTGTAAAAATTGTCCCGGTCATTAACGTGCAAACCACCCTTGGGGGTGAAGGGGTTAAAGATGATTTCAGGGAATTAGGCTGCAAGCTTAAAGCAAGGACCTCCAACGTGGTATTTTCTGAAATACTGCCGGTACCACGTGCCACACCAGAGAGGCAACGGGAGATTAGGGAGGTTAATAAGTGGCTCAAGAATTGGTGTAGGAAGGAGGGGTTTGGGTTCCTGGAGAACTGGGCCGACTTCTCAGTTGGCTACAGGTTCTATGCTAGGGACGGGCTGCACCTCAATGGGGAGGGTGCAGCTGTGCTGGGGGAGAAAATGGCTAGAAGGTTGGAGGAGTCTTTAAACTAGGGACTGGGGGGGAGGGTATTCATTTTATAGGAGGGGAAGGCAGTACAGATAGAGACCTGGGCACAAATAATGAAATTGGGGGTGGGGGTGGCATGGGGGGTGGGGTTAGAACAGTTAATAATTTAAGAAAGAATAGAGGTTCAGAGAGATACATAAAGTGCATGTATACTAATGCTAGAAGCCTCACCAACAAAATGGCGGAATTAGAATTAATTTTGTTGGAACATAATTATGACATGGTGGGGATATCTGAGACTTGGCTGGATGAGAGCCACGACTGGGCGGTTAATTTACAGGGCTATAGTCTGTTTAGAAATGACCGTAAAAATAAGCGAGGTGGGGGTGTGTGTTTATATGTAAAATCATCCTTAAAACCCATCCTGTGTGATATCTGTGAATCTAATGAAGATGTAGAGTCTCTGTGGGTGGAGATTAGGGGAGGGGGGAAAAATAATAAATTATTGATAGGGGTTTGTTATAAGTCTCCTAAAATAATGGAAGCAACAGAGAATATCCTCGTAAAGCAAATAGATGAAGCAGCAACTCAAGGAGAAGTCATTATTATGGGGGACTTCAACTACCCTGAAATACATTGGGGAACAGAAACCTGCAGTTCCAGCAAAGGTAATAAGTTTTTGGCAACTATGAGAGACAATTACCTTTCACAACTAGTTCAGGACCCAACAAGAGGGGGGGCACTGCTAGACCTAATATTATCCTACAGGCCAGACCGCATATCAAATATAAGGGTTGGGGGTCACTTGGGTAATAGTGATCACAAAATAATAAGCTTTCATGTATCCTTTAATAAGATGTGTAGTCGAGGGGTTACAAGGACACTAAACTTCAGGAAGGCAAATTTCCAACGGATGAGAGATGATCTTGGTGCAATAAACTGGGACGATATCCTGAGACATAAAAATACACAAAGAAAATGGGAGACGTTTATTAGTATCCTGAATAGGACCTGTGCACAGTATATACCCTATGGGAATAAACATGCTAGAATTAGGAGGAAACCACTATGGCTAAATAGAGCTGTAAGGGGCGCAATAAGGGACAAAAAGAAAGCGTTTAGGGAATTAAAGCAAGTAGGTAGTGAAGAGGCATTAAATAAATACAGAAGACTGAATAAATTCTGTAAAAAGCAAATCAAGACAGCAAAGATTGAGGCAGAGAGACTCATTGCCAGAGAAAGTAAAAATAATCCCAAAATATTCTTTAACTACATAAATAGCAAGAAACTAAAAAATGATAGTGTTGGTCCACTTAAAAATAGTCTGGGTGAAATGGTGGATGAGGATGAGGAAAAAGCCAATATGCTAAATGACTTTTTTTCAACTGTATTTACACAAGATAATGTCATGACAGATAACATGATCAGAGATAAAAAAATTTCTCCATTAAATGTCACATGCTTAACCCAGCAGGAAGTACGGCGGCGTCTAAAAATCACTAAAGTTGACAAATCCCCGGGTCCGGATGGGATACACCCCCGAGTACTGCAGGAATTAAGTACAGTTATAGATAGACCATTATTTTTAATCTTTAAAGATTCCATAATAACTGGGTCTGTACCACAGGACTGGCGTATAGCAAATGTGGTGCCAATATTCAAAAAGGGGGCAAAAACTGAACCTGGAAATTATAGGCCAGTGAGCTTAACATCTACTGTGGGTAAAATCCTGGAGGGTTTTTTAAGGGATACTATTTTGGAGTATCTGAAGCTGAATAACCTCATGACACAGTATCAGCATGGGTTTACGAGGGACCGTTCTTGTCAGACTAATCTGATAAGCTTTTATGAAGGGTAAGTTCAGGACTGGACCAAGGGAATGCAGTGGACGTGGTGTTCATGGACTTCTCAAAAGCTTTTGATACAGTGCCACACAAAAGGTTGATACATAAAATTAGAACAATGGGGATAGGGGAAAATATGTGTAAGTGGGTTAAGAACTGGCTCATGGATAGGAAACAAAGGGTGGTTATTAATGGAGCACACTCGGACTGGGTCACGGTTAGCAGTGGGGTACCACAGGGGTCAGTATTGGGGCCGCTTCTCTTTAACATATTTATTAATGACCTTGTAGGGGGCATACAGAGTAGTATTTCAATATTTGCAGATGACACTAAACTGTGCAGGGTAATAAATACAGAGGAGGATAATTTTATATTACAGGAGGATTTATGTAAACTAGAAGCTTGGGCTGATAAATGGCAAATGAGCTTTAATGGGGATAAATGTAAGGTCATGCACTTGGGTAGAACAAATAAGATGTATAATTATGTGCTTAATTGTAAAACACTGGGCAAAACTGTCACTGAAAAAGGCTTGGGTGTATGGGTGGACGACAAACTCAAATTTAGTGGCCAATGTCAGGCAGCTGCTGCCAAGGCAAATAAAATAATGGGATGCATTAGACGAGGCATAGATGCTCATGAGGAGAACATAATTTTACCTCTATACAAGTCACTGGTGCGACCACACTTAGAATACTGTGTGCAGTTCTGGTCTCCGGTGTATAAGAAAGACATAGCTGAACTGGAGCGGGTGCAGAGAAGAGCGACCAAGGTTATTAGAGAACTGGGGGGTCTGCAATACCAAGACAGGTTATTACACTTGGGGTTATTTAGTTTGGAAAAACGAAGGCTTAGGGGTGATCTTATTACAATGTACAAATATATGAGGGGACAGTACAAAGACCTTTCTAATGATCTTTTTACTCTTAGACCTGTGACGGGGACGAGGGGGCATCCTCTACGTCTGGAGGAAAGAAGGTTTAGCCATAATCACAGATGCAGATTCTTTACTGTAAGAGCAGTGAGACTATGGAACTCTCTGCCGTCTAATGTTGTAATGAGTGATTCCTTACTAAAATTTAAGAGGGGACTGGATGCCTTTCTTGAAAAGTATAATATTACAGGCTATATTCACTAGTTTCCTAGATACAGCGTTGATCCAGGGAGCTAGTCTGATTGCCGTATGTGGAGTCGGGAAGGAATTTTTTTCCCCAATGTGAAGCTTACTGTTTGCCACTTGGGGTTTTTTTTGCCTTCCTCTGGATCAACATGTTAGGGCAGGTTAGGATAGGATATGGGTTGAACTAGATGGACTTAAAGTCTTCCTTCAACCTTAATAATAACTATGTTTTGGCTCAGTATGAGTCTTCTCATTCACTGGAGGCTGCTATGGCCTTAGCTATCCGTACTGATAGACGGCTTCGGGAGAGGGGTGAGGTAACCCCACTCCCTGTTGTTTCTCCACCTACCACTAAAGTCCCTTATGTTGAGGTTCCCCTTGTCTGTTCGGATGAGCCTATGCAGTTGGGAGGGACATCATTTCGTAGGAGGGGATTGGCGGTACGCCGCAGGACTAGAAGATGTTTTTTCTGCGGGAAAGAGGGACATTTTGTTGGAGAATGTCCATCCCGTGCCTTGTTGAGCCAAAAGTCGCCGGAAAACTGTTAATCCCAGGTTGTGTGGTGGACGACAACCTGGGAGTATGTATTTCATCCGCCAGTTCTTCTCAGTTCCTTGTACCAGTGGAGGTGGTGGTTGGTACCAGAGTGGAGAGATTGTCTGTTCTTCTTGATAGTGGTTCCGGGGCCAATCTGGTTGACGCTCAGTTTGCTCAGGCTCAAGGTATGCATCTGAGTGTATTGGTCAAACCGATCCCTATATTCTCCATTGACGCCAGGCCTCTCGGCCAAGGTAGCTTTGTTCATGAGGTTCATAACATTGACCTTCGGGTAGGGCAATACATAGGGAACAATTATCTTGTTATGTGTTGGAGGGTCTACCTACTCCCATTGTGTTGGGACTTCCTTGGTTGGTTAAACATAACCCTGTGATTAATTGGCAGTCCAGAGAAATAAGCCAATGGGGTGAGTTTTGCAAAAGCAACTGCATGAACACAGTCATCAGTGCGGTCGTGCCTAGTACATTGCCTCCTTTTTTGGAGGATTTTGGGGATGTTTTCTCTGAGGAGGGGTGTCAGGAGTTGCCTCCTCATCGCGTGTATGACTGCTCTATTAATCTCCTTCCTGATGCTAAGTTGCCTAAAGCTAGGTTGTATAATCTTTCTGGTCCTGAGAGGCAGGCTATGAAAGATTTATTTCTGAAAGTCTGGCCAAAGGGCATATTAGACCTTCATCTTCCCCAGTAGCCGCGGTGTTCTTCTTTGTGAAGAAGAAAGATGGAGGCCTACGCCCTTGCTTGGATTTCCGCGAACTTAATCGGATTACTGTTCGAGATCCGTATCCACTCCCTCTTATTCCTGATCTCTTCAATCAAATTGTTGGCGCCAAATGGTTCTCTAAATTGGATCTCAGGGGGGCGTATAATCTGATTAGGATAAAAGAGGGGGATGAGTGGAAAACGGCGTTTAACACGCCGGAGGGACATTATGAGAACCTTGTCATGCCTTTTGGTCTGACTACTGCACCAGCAGTATTCCAACATTTTGTTAATGACATTTTTCGTCACCTTGTGGGGCTGTTTGTGTTTGTATATTTGGACGACATTTTAATTTACTCGCCAGATCTTGTGTCTCATCAGGAGCATGTGAGACAGGTGTTGCAGATCTTGCGAGACAATAAACTATACGCCAAACTGGAGAAGTGTGTATTTGCCGTACAGGAACTTCAGTTTTTGGGTTTTTTGGTGTCAGCCTCCGGTTTCCGTATGGACCCTGAAAAGGTGAGAGCAGTGCTTGAATGGGATCAGCCAGGGGATCTTAAGGCTCTGCAGCGTTTTTTGGGGTTTGCTAACTACTACCGGAAATTTATTTGTAATTTCTCATCTGTCGTCAAACCTCTCACTGACATGACAAGAAAAGGGACGGATTTTTCTAAATGGTCGGACAAAGCTTGCCAAGCCTTTTCCTCTTTGAAGAAATGTTTTGCTTCGGCACCCGTTCTCATCCAACCAGATGCATCTCAGCCGTTCATTGTGGAGGTGGATGCGTCTGACGTAGGGGTGGGTGCTATATTGTCCCAGGGTCCGTCCCCTGGTAAATGGCATCCGTGCGCTTTCTTTTCTAAGAAATTGTCGTCCGCCGAAAGGAATTATGATATCGGCAATAGGGAACTTTTGGCCATTAAGTTAGCTTTTGAAGAATGGCGTCACTTTTTGGAGGGGGCAGTCCACCCGGTTACCGTTATTACTGATCACAAGAACCTGTTGTATTTGGAATCCGCTAAGCGTCTGAATTCCAGACAAGCTCGATGGTCGTTGTTTTTTACCAGGTTTAATTTTGTCGTCACTTATCGCCCGGGGTCTAAGAATGTAAAGGCTGATGCCTTGTCTCGCAGTTTCCCAGGGGCCGGGAAAACGGATGACCCGAGTCCTATCCTTCAGGAGGGGGTGGTAGTGTCGGCTGTATTTTCTGAGCTTGAGGAGGAGGTGTTAGAGGCTCAGGGGGACGCCCCTGCAGGACCTCCAGGGAGACTGTTTGTCCCAAATCTGTTGAGACAAAAGGTTATTGAGGCACATCATAATTCTGCTCTAGCAGGACATCCAGGGAGTAAGGCTACTTTAGATCTCCTTTCTCGCCGGTTTTGGTGGCCTAATGCTAATAAAGATGTTATAACTTTTGTCGCGTCATGTGGGGTGTGTGCTCGCTCTAAAACCCCTCATACCCGTCCGTCTGGGACCCTTTTACCCTTGAAACTTCCGGAGCGTCCATGGACTCATTTATCTATGGACTTCATTACGGACCTTCCTCCGTCGTCAGGGAATACTGTCATACTGGTGGTTGTTGACAGGTTCAGTAAGATGGCACATTTCATTGCTCTTCCTGCACTCCCTAATGCTAAAACTCTGGCGCAGGTGTTCATTAGGGAGATCGTTAGACTTCATGGGTTGCCTTCTGATGTGGTGTCAGATAGGGGGTCTCAGTTTGTGTCCAAATTTTGGAGGGCATTTTGTTTACGTCGGGGGATGCAATTGTCATTTTCCTCGGCTTTTCATCCGCAGACCAATGGTCAGACAGAGCGTCTGAATCAGAGCTTAGAGACATATCTCCGGTGTTTTGTTTCAGAGAACCAAGAGGACTGGTCTTCTTTCTTGCCTCTGGCAGAGTTCGCTCTTAACAACAGGCGGAGCGAGTCCACTGGTAAGTCCCCGTTTTTTGGGGCATATGGTTTCCATCCCCAGTTTTGTACTTTCAATGGGGGGGGCCCTTCTGGGGTTCCTGAGGAGGAGCGTTTCTCATCGTCACTTGCTTCTGTGTGGAGAGGTGTATTGAATAATCTGAGTGCGATGGGGAACCGTTACAAACGTATGGCTGATAGGAGGAGAGTTTCTGGTCCAGATCTGAATGTGAACGATCTGGTATGGTTGTCTACCAGGAATATAAAACTTAAGGTGCCCTCCTGGAAACTGGGTCCCAGATTCATCGGGCCGTACAGGATCAGTTCCATAATTAATCCTGTGGCATTTCGTCTGGACCTCCCTCCTACGTTTAAAATTCATAATGTGTTCCACAAGTCATTACTTAAAAGGTATGTGGCACCAGTCATACCGTCACCTCTACCTCCTCCTCCTGTGTTGGTCAATGGTAACTTGGAATTTCAAGTATCAAAGATCATTGACTCACGTCTGAATCGCCGGTCCCTTCAGTACTTGGTGCATTGGAAGGGGTATGGTCCAGAGGAGAGGACGTGGGTCCCTGCGTCTGATGTTAACGCAGATCGTTTGGTTCGGACCTTCCACAGAACTCACCCGGGCAGGCCTGGCCCTGAGGGTCCGGAGGCCCCTCGTAGAAGGGGGGGTACTGTCATGTGTGCATTGCCACGAAGATCGTCGCGGTTGCACATTTTGACTTCTCACAGCTGATCTGCTGTTTCTTTGTGTTTGGCAGCTAGGGAGTTAATTCTGTCTGTGCTCGGTGCTGGGACTGGGTGCAGTTTCTCCCGGCTGCAATTGATTATTTGTTGATTGGTTTCCTTTAAATTCCTGGTTGTCTGCTTGGGGAGTTGCCAGTGAAACCTTCATGCAGACCACAGATAGGAATGAATCTGTATAGACTTTAGTTGTGAGCTCCTTAGTTGTTCTAAGCTCAACTTGGTTAGAGTTTATTTCCCAGACCATTTATGTTCCTTTGGTGTTTGAGTGTGTATGCAAGCGAGTGTTATCCTGTCTGTCTTATATGTCTAATCTGTGTATTTAGCTGAGATCAGCCCATATCCCTTTGGTGGTAGTCAGGATCCTTCTTAGGACTGATTACAGGGTTCAGGGTCTGATAGGAGACAGGGTTAGGTTGGAGACTTGGACCTCTGAACCATTATCAGTACCTCCAAGGTGAGGGATTAGTTAGGACCCCAGTTTAGGGTCAGGTTAGATCCCGGTCCACCTCTTTCCTGTTTCAGCTCATCAAGTCCTCAAGATTAACCCTGAGTTCAGCAGATATCGTGTCAGGTAAATCTATTCTATACTTACATGCTGATGTTGCTATACTAGTTGTTGTATAGAGTGTTGTTCCTGTATTAATAGTTTACTGACATTGTATACATATCATTAGACAGCGTGACACCCTGATGGCACTGGACAATGCTCAGAGCACGGCTGGTGCAGGAGCCAGCCCAAGCAGAGGTGGTGCTGCAGCAGAGGCCCAACCACTGAATGCTGGCCATGCTTGCACCAAGGGCAGACTGGACCCTTACCTGCAGGCGGCCTTGGAGCAACACCCCGCCGAAGACCGTGATGGATGCCTGCAGCTGATCCAGCAAACTCAAGAGAGAGCAACCAAGCGAGAGGCCGAGCAGAGAGCTCATGAACTGGAGATGGCCTGAATCCAGTGACCGAGGTCTCCCCAGCCCAGCAGTGAGCCCAGCAGCGCTCAGAGTCCAAAGTCGCCGCCCGAGCACTTTCCCACGACGGAGAAAGACAGGGATTTGGACACTCTCCTGCGGGCCTTTGAGAAAGCCTGCAGACAGTACCAGCTGCCTGAGGATCAATGGGCCAGGTACTTGGCCCCCGGGCTAAAAGGCAAAGCTCTGGAGGTGTTTGGTTCTCTCCTGCCAGGCCAAGATGGTGACTATGAGGCAGTCAAGCAGGCCCTGGTAAAGAAGTACCAGTTAACCTCTGAGGTTTACCGCAGAAAATTCTGGAATCTCCAAAGTGGCCCACATGACAGTTACAGCGATGTGGTGCATGGACTCAGGACCCACTTTGACCAGTGGATCCAAGGACAGTCAATGACCACCTTTGAGGAGTTGAAGGACCTGATGGTCAAGGACCAGTTCCTGCATCTTTGCCCAGCTGAGGTGCGACAGTTCGTGATGGACCGAGAACTAAAGGACGCGGACAAAGCAGCGCAAATCGCTGACACCTATGAGACCAACCGGAAACCTGAGGGGCGGAAGCCTGTCACCGCCAGCTGGAGAGGGGGTGAGCCTGCAACACACCCCTGTGCCCCTTCCAGCTGACACGCCGGAGGCCCTGTCCCAGTTGCCAACGCCAGGCCTACATCAGACCCTCGCCAGTGTTTCTCCTGTAAATGGACTGGACATATCAGCGCCACCTGTCCGGAGAGGCAGAAGAACCCCACAGCCAAGGCCTCTGGGCCCAACGCATCTGTTCTTTTGGTGGGTGGGGTGGTTGGGAGGGTCAATGACAACATACAACACGTCCGTGTGGGGGCCCGTGTCGCTAGAGGCCTCAAGGACACAGGGGCTTAACGAACCCTCATCCGACCCGAACTGGCGGCCCCTAACTGTCACCGGAATTGGGGGCGTCTGCTGCCCCTTGCCGATGGCCCGGGTTTTCATTGATTGGGGTGCCGGGAGTGGGGTGAAGGAAGTGGGGGTGTCCACCAACCTGCCCACTAATGTTTTATTGGGGACTGATTTGGGGAGGATGGTTGCATACTACGTCCTTGACACCCCTCCCCAACCTATTAATAAGGGTAACGCTAACCCTGATGATGATGATGATGTTGGAAATTGAATGTGTTACCTTGCAATACTTTATTGAGCAATGATGCATCTGATAACCATTTTTTCCCTAGGGATGATGCTGATAATGATGTATCTGTGCCAACTGAACCTGATAACCATTTTTCTGAAACGGTAGATGTGTCCACAGGTACAGGAGTGCTCAGCTACGTCTCTCTCTCTACGTCCGTGGAGTGAGATGGCTGAGGAACCCCTGCAGGAGCAAGCAACTGTGCTCAAGGAAATGGGGAGGTGCATGGGAACCGTGAGGAAGGTGATGGCATGCCATTGACCAGTGCCACCGAGGAAGGTAACTGGCCCATAAGTAGCACTGCTCCTGAAATGTTGGGGGTGGATGGAGAGGTAGAGCCCATAGCAGCATAGGCTGATGGGTATGTAGAAATCCAGGAGAGACAGCCTATGTAGCCGCTGTCACCCGCAGTCAGAGTGCCTGGAACACAGGTAGCACCCTGCCTTCTGGACCCTCCTCTGCCACAGGAGAGACTGAACCAGAGGTGGACTCAGAGCAGGTCCCAGAGGGTCCAGTGAGGAAGGGACCTTGACGTAACTTCTGGCTGACTCCAGCCAGGAGTTCCAGGCCGCTCTGCACTCTGATGTGAGCCTGGAGAGATTGAGACACCTCGATGAGATGCCCACCTCTGTGACTGATAAGGAGAGGGTGTTCTGGGAATGAGGAAGGTTGTACCGGGAGACAAAAGGAGTGGTTGAGGGAAATACAGCTGGTCGTCCCCTATCAATTCAGGGGTGAGTTGTTGCGGATTGCCCATGAAATTCCCCTCGCTGGACATTTGGGGGTCAGCAAAACTAAGGCATGGCTGTCTCAACACTTTTATTGGCCCAAGATGGGACAGATGTAACAAACCACTGCCGCTCCTGTATCACCTGCCAAAGAGTGGGGAAGGCGGGGCCTGCTCTTAAGGCTCCCCTGATCCCTTTGCCAGAGATAGAGGAGCCTTTCCAGAGGATCGTGGTGGACATTGTGGGCACGCTGGCCATCCCCAGCAGCTCTGGAAAGCAATACATCCTCACTGTGATAGACTACACTACCCGGTACCCGGAGGCAGTGGCTCTGTCCTCAACTAGGGCAGATAAGGTGGCGGATGCACTGGTGACCATCTTTTCACAGGTAGGATTTCCAGGGAGATGCTTACCGATCAAGGGACCCAATGTTAGAGGTCGAGTTTCCACTTCTGCACAGGGGGAATCTCGAGCCATTCCCGCTGCGGTCCCCATCCGTCTCCGGCCGCAGTGGAGCCTCCTCAGCAGAGACGTCGGTCCCAGCATCTTGCACAGCCTAGTACTGTGCAGAGGTTTGCTGTTGCCTCTCTGGGTTCTGTTATTGTAGCCAGTACTGGTCAGCGGCGAGCAGACGTCTTTGGGACTAAGTTCTGCGTTTCCCCTTCTGAGCATGCCCAGGGTAAGATCTCTCATTGGAGATCAGGGGTCACATGCTCAGGTACTGCAGCAGCTCCCATTGGTCCGCCAGGAAGGTCCTGAAATTGCTTGTGTTCTGGAAGGTCCTGTACCTGCTGCTATAAAAGGTGCGCATGGCCGCACGGCTGTGCACTAGTATCAATTGCATTATGTGCTTTGCGCCAGTGTGATCATGCACGCATGTGGTTAGGGCTCGGCTGAAATAAGCCCCTAGAATACCGGCATCTCCCACCTTCGCCAGACATCTTGAATCTTTCGCTCAGGTGCCCGATTTAACTGAGGCTATGGAGGTTTCTCGAGCGAGACCTAAGTCTCGGGCAGCTCAGGTACCTGCGATTTGTAATGTTTGCCAACAGTTAGGGCATTATGCTAATAAATGTCCACACTGGTCGGGAAACGATCGCATCTAGTAACCATTAGAGGGGGTTCACTAGACACAGCAGTACACGCCTCCAAGTTGTCCTTTAAGGGGACAATCAATTTAGGCTCATCCACTATAACAGTTACGCTTTGTGTGGACTCTGGAGCAGAAGGAAATTTCATGTCCTCTACCTTTGCTCTCCGCCACTCAATACCTCTGGTGATGCTCGTCAAACCCGTGACTGTTCGAGTAGTGAATGGGTCGACACTGCCTTCACAAATCACACATCAGACCATCCCTTTCACGTTATCTATGTCCCCTTCTTGTCATTCCTGAGGGAATAGATGAGATATTGCTGGGGATGCCCTGGCTCCATTTCCATTCCCCAGATATTGAGTGGATCTCTGGGAGGATATTGGGTTGGAGTGAGTCGTGTAAAGGCAGATGTATGAGGGAATGCATTCAGGTGGCTACTACAGAGATCTTACTTCCCTTCCCAAATACTATTGGGCTTATGCAGACGTGTTCTCCAAGAAGGCTGCGGAGATCCTTCCGCCTCACCGTCCCTATGACTGTCCTATTGACCTCTTGCCCAGAGCAGAACCTCCTCGGGACGAGTTTATCCCCTTTCTCTCCCCGAGACGGAGGCTATGTCTCAATACATTCAGGAAAATCTGGCAAGAGGATTCATTAGGAAGTCAGTGTCACCTGCAGGGGCGGGGTTCTTCTTCGTTCAGAAGAAGTACGGAGAGTAATGTCCATGCATCGAATACGCCATTACCGTTAAGAATAAATACCCGTTGTGTTGTGAATGTGCTAGAAATGAATTCTGAGCAGAAGCTCCCTCTGGTGGTTACAAACAGTACTGAACTATCCAATGAAGATTGTGAAGATTGGCGATCAGGTGTTACTGACTGGTCTTATATAAGGGAGGTTCCCTCCCATCAGGGTTGCCGGTGACCAATTGTTCTGGTCTCATCTTTGATTCCTGTTCTCTTTGTAGCCTGCTGTTTCGTGCCTGCATCTTCTGCTAACAGATAAGACATTTTCTTCTTTTTGTTTTTTGTGCTTGCTTTTTGCATTTTGTCCTGCACTTCTGTGGGGGTCTGCCGGGTCCCCTCCGGGGGCTTGTGCTCCTCTCAGTTTAGTTCAGCCACTGTTGTTTGTTCATTTGCCTTTTCCAGTTTTTTCAGTGGCTGCTGTTTGGTTTTTGTTACACCAGAGAACTAATTTAGGTGGTAGAGGTCATGTGATCTCAGGTGTTTTTGTAATTAGTAGAGTTGGTACTTTTCAGGGTTTTTTGGGGTTGCAGTAAGTGTCCTTCCTATCCTTTTCTATTTAGGAAGTTTGGGCCCCAACATTTGCTCATACTATTTTCTGTCTGTGTCAGTATTTCCTCTTGTCTAACCGCCATTACATGTTACATGTTTGGGGGCTTTCTATGTTCTTTGGGGATCTGCTCCGGGGCAGATAGTTTTCCTCTTTCTGTCTTTAGGTGTACTTAGCTTCTCATGTGACGAGGCTTAGGGGCCAACTAGGGACGCTCCAAAGGTGCCCTTTGTTTTGGTGGTTAGTCAGGGTACTGCAATCCCATAGATTCCAACCCTCTGGGTTTTCCCTTTTTTTCTTGCTCTCCTCAGCTACCAAAACATAACACCGTTGCCCCTGATTTTAAGCTCTTTTATAGGCTACAGGGGGCAAGGGTATTTACAAATTAGATCTGCGGGGTGCTTTTTAACCTGATTCGCATCCTGGGGGACGAATGGAAAACGGCTTTCATACCAGAGAAGGGCACTATGAAAAATCTGGGGGATGCCCTTCGGGCTCGTAATGCCCCAGCCGCTTTCCCAAACCTTTTTTAACGAATCTTCCGGGGTATGCTTTCCCCCCTGAGTAGTTTTATCTGGAGATATTCTCATCTTCCCCCAATATTGACTCCCCCCGGAAAAAGTCGGGGGAGTCTTCGACCTCTTACGGGCAAATTCTTCATCAAATGGGGAAATGTATTTTGAGCAGGAAACCTTACCCCTTCCCGGGGTAATCATCTCTCCCCGGGGCTAGCTATGGATCCCGCAAACACAGGGGGTGATGGACTGGGAAGAACCCCATTCTCTGAAAGCGGTGCAGCGCTTTATGGGGTTTATTAAATTACTATTGTCAGTTTTTCCCCCCCTTCTCAACTTTTGGGAACTACCTTGGGAGCCCCTCCCAAGAAAGCAAAATTTCCAATTGTGGTCAAAGAGGCCCAAGGCCTTCCTTCTATTAAGTCCCTTTTGCTAGTGCTCCCCTCCTACATCCCCCATGTTGATAACCATTTTTTTTGTA
>JARQOD010003652.1:0-62572 GCA_033576555.1 Oophaga sylvatica
CGGGTTTACAGTCTGTTCTTCCAGCTGTTATGGGGGAATAGGCTCAACCTAATCAAGAGAGAGGTCACGTAACCGTACGAGGAGACTAGGTGGGTTGGGTATGGTCAACCCGTGTGTTCTTAGTGAACACCTTTCATTAAAGCCAATATTTCCAACCTCTGGCTAGAGAGGGCTCCTCCGTGGGTATTCCTCCAGGGGTTGGTTTCTGCCCTTCTTCCAGGAATGGAGACCAGGAGGGCAAGTGAAGATCTCCGTACACCTCACGGACATCTCCCGGCTTACGCTACCCCGTTCTTGAAGGTAATCCGCCGGTGGGGTCGGAAATGAGGGAAATCAGGACCATGTCGAGACAATGTCTTGACAGAAGGGTTCTGTTGACCCATTTCCAGAAGCCCCTGGTCCTCAGGGATTGCCCAGGCCGGGATCTGGAGGTGGGGCTCGGGCTTTTAAATTCAGAGCGGATCACCACGAAGTCTTGGGACTTGGCCTGGCGCTGCTTTCACGGGAGACTGTATGTAAGGGACAACTTGAAGTACAGAACCTCTGATGATCGGGGATGTCCTCGTGAGGAGTGTGGCACGTGCTGGAAGCATGGAGCACTTCCTCCTTCAGTGTCCCTTTAATGCAGAGGTTTACAACAGGGTGGGTAGTATCGATGCAACAGAAAGCCCTCCCCTGGGATGAGGTGGTTAGTAACATCTTGGGTGACCTGGGGAAGGGTGCGTTCTTGGAGTTCGAGAGGTTGGGTGTGAGGAGGCCTCTTGGCTTTGGAGGGGCTTCTCCTTTTAAAAACACACTCAAGGGAAAGTTCTGTGTGTGAATGGCGGTAGGGATAGCATAAGGTGGTGTGGGTGTTGAGGGAGAGAAGTAGGGGCAGATAGGGGTTCAGGGAGGGTCAGTAGTGAGGGACAGATAGAGAGTTATAAGTTAAGTTAGGTAGACTAGGGATAGATAGGGACAGTTTTGTTGGGGAAATAGAAGTAGGGACAGTTTTAATTGACAAGGGACAGGGTGAATGTGTTAGTTGGTAAGGGATAGGGCCTCTTAGGGCTCCAGTCTCCTGGTGGTAGGCTATTGCATGACAAAATGTAGTTTTTTGTTTTTTAATAAAATAAAAAAGAATGGATATTGAGGCTTGCAGGCACCAAACTTGGGCCTTGTGTGTTAGGAAGTTTTTTTTTAAAGTAGTTATGTTGCATTAAGGTATTATTGGTGAAAAATGTGATAATGTGGTTGTAGTAAATTGTTTTTTGTAATTATGTTTTGTTGTTTTGTAATTATATTATATGTATGTGTTATTATATGGTTTATTAAGATGATTATTTTTTGAGTGTATGTAGATTATTGTGTGTGGGGTATAGTCAGGTTGGGTGGGGGTTGTCTGGGGGGTTTTTGAGGGGTGTGGTAAAATTTTTTAGGGCAATGGGCAAAGAACTTTGAAGATATGGACCCATGGACCCAGTTGTTTTCTATATGGAAATAGGGCATAAAACTTTAGGACCCGGAAATGTTTGCAGTGTTTATTGGGGCCCATGAACTGATGGACCCTGTGGTGTGGTGGGGGGTTATAATAATAAATTTAAAAAAAAAAAAATTAAAAAATTAAAAAAAAAAAAAAATTAAAAAAAAAAATATATATATAAAAAAAAAATAATATATATATGTTTAGGAAGCTAAGTTTTCTGTGTGGCGGCCAGAATGGCCTTTTGTTGTTTCTGTGTTAAGGCAGTGGGCCAAACCCTTTTGTTATTCTTCTCTCCTGTAAATATGTAAATATGGTTTTATAAGTGCGGTATGTATGTAGGTGAATATGTGAATGAAAATTTTGGGTTTTCCTTTTTGTTTCCCCCTTTTGGTTTTTCCCTTTTTCTTTGGAGGTTTTCCTGCTGGGGGTCCTGAGGAGCTGTAAAGTTCAGCAAGTGGACTCGTGTGTGGAAGGAAAAAGATCTCGATTACTAAGGACAAGAAAGTGAGGAGTGAACAAGTGTCAAGCTAAATTTTTTTTAGGCATTGTTTCTTTTTTTTTTTTGGATTGGAGTTGTTGTTTTTGTGTAAATATTTTATGTGTTTTTGTATTTTTTAAATAAAAAGAGTTCCAGCTCCACCCAGGAAGTGGAGAGGTGTGTGGCTGGAGGAGAGCAAGGCTGTGTGCAAAACCCAAACTCCTGGGGAGGGGGACTTTTCCACCTGGACTTTTTGCCTGATCCTACCCAGAGAGAGAAGCCTTTTCCCTGGGACTGAGCGTCGGGGCTGTGCCCTGGCTCCCCCCCACGGCAAGCTAGCTGGGGTGGGGGGGCCTCACATATCATCTGGAGGCCCACGCTGAAGAAAGCCAGTCCCAGGGATGAATAGGAGGAAGACCCCGGGGGGCCGCAAGGCTCCAGGATCCAGGACCCCTGAAGCCGGGGGGCCATGGCAGCTCCTTCTCCCGGTGAGGAGGCTGCAGGCAGAGGTGCGGCAGGAGCCCCCCTTAACATCTGGTGCTCCAAAGGCTGCGGGAGAGCCGCCACCATCTACCCCCTCCCGCCCTCCATGCCCACCCCTGTGAGTATGAGGAGGCAGCTAAGCAGCTGAGGATACTCCGTGGAGAGGTTGAGGGGAGCCCGAGTGACAGCAAAAAAATCGGCTCCCTGCCTCAAAGAGAGCGGAGGTATCTGCCACGGTCGGAAGGCTGAAGGGGGAGATAAGAGCACTGGAAGAGAGGAGGAAGATCATCCTGGAGGGAAGCGGCCCCTTCGAGGAGAAGCTAAGGAACGATGAACCCGGGTTTAGAGCCC
Organism: Oophaga sylvatica; assembly: GCA_033576555.1. Lineage (NCBI taxonomy): Eukaryota > Metazoa > Chordata > Amphibia > Anura > Dendrobatidae > Oophaga > Oophaga sylvatica. The sequence continues at coordinate 2,778 of JARQOD010003652.1, forward strand.
TGACCGGGGAGTCTCCTGGGGGGTCAGGAGGCCCCAGCCAGGTGGAGGACGAGGAGGAGGAAGATGGCGGAACATCTGCGCCAGCTCCACCTGGGGACCTAGTGAGTAAGAGCCCCAGGACCTGGTGGGTAATGAGCTCCCAGGTATCGCGCAGCAGGATAGCCCCCGAACAAGTGGCTCTCCCACCGGACTCCAGTGACATGGAGGAAAGTGGGAATGAGGGGGAGGATGGAGGGAGCGGGAGTAATAAAACAAGGGGGGCTGCCTCATCCTACAGCAAGTGAGGCAGATTGAGTCCCCAGCACGGTTTGGCACGCTGTTGTTTGGGGACGAGGTCTGCCTCGAGGATGGGGCAACTGGGAAGAGGAGGAGAAGGTGTAAAGGTACTGCCACACTAAACAATCCCGCTAGCGATCACAATAACGACGCATACTAATGCGATCGCTAGCGGGATTGTTTCTATATCGCTAAATGCGGCCACATTTAGCGATATAGTTAACGACGCTATCGCCGTTAGCGATCTTCTTAACGACTTTAGCGGTACAAAAGTACCGCTAAATCGCTAAGAAAAGGTGCCACACAGCGATTAGATACTTACCCAGCGGGAGCGCCGACGAGAAAATAGGGTCCGGAGCGATTCCAGCGACGAGCGAGATCACAGCAGGAAGCTCGTCGCTGGCAGCTGCCGCACTGAACAACATCGCTAACGGGATCGCTAAATAGTGACTTTTTAGCGATCCCGTTAGCGATATTGTTCAGTGTGGCATACTCTTAAGGCAAAGCAAGTGGTGGAGGAGAAACTTGTTTTTGTCCCTCTTTCCGGGGCCCCCAGTCCCGCTGTGTGGAACCCGCTGCCCACCCCAGCTCGGGCCCTGTGGTGGGTCCGTTGCAAGGAGCGGGGAGAGTAAAGTCTGCCTGGGTCTTGCTGACACTTCTGGTGGTGGCAGTTCGGATTCAGGCAGCGATATGGAGGTCGGTGCCGGTACTGGTGGCGTTATTGGTGGTGTTTGGGCTCAGTCCCCGGTGGCAGGGGGGGCTGGCCCAGCACCAGGTAAAGGTAAAGCCGGGGCAGCATCTCCAGCGGTGAGAGCAGCTTCTGGGCCCCCCACGAACGGGTCCGTTAAATCTGGATCACTTATGGGGGTCCAGAAGCATAGAAGGGGCGCAGATACTGCTGTAAAGCAGCAATTAAAGACCTGCAAGGTGTTGGCCGGTCCCCTGGAGGCGACCGTGGTGAAGCCGGGGCACTCGGCACGTAGACCCCAAAAGGGGTCCGTGCGGGGGGCCCCGCCACCACTGGATGCTGAAGGGGAGTGGCCAGCCTTGCCTACAGCAGGGGGTGGGTACAGAGCGGCAGTGAAGGCCTGTGGGGGGGCGTGGCCTCCCTGAATGTTGCCCTGCCTGCAAAGGCAGAGGCATGCAGGGGGGGCGTGCTCTCCTTGACCGAAGTCCCGCCTGCCTTGCTCGCATCATCTGGGGTGGGTGTGGCCTCGCAAGGGGCTGCTGCCCAGCCTGGAGGGGCTGTATCCGGCGGGGGGCATGGCCTCGGCGGCCGTGGCTACGCCCACTGTGCCCATGTCATCTGGGGTGGGCTTTGGCCTCGCAAGGGGCTGCTGCCCAGCCTGGAGTGGCTGTGGGCCGGCGGGGGGGGGGGGGGGGCTGTGGCCTCGGCGGCCATGGCTCCGCCCACTGTGTCCGTGTCATCTGGGGTGGGCGTGGTCTCGCAAGGGGCTACTGCCCAGCCTGGAGTGGCTGTGGCCGGTGGGGGGGGCGTGGCCTGGGCCCTCTGTCCTGCGCACCCATACCATCGGGTCTGCAGCCCCAAAAGCCGGTGGGGAGTTGTCGGGGTCCCCAACCCACTTACTGTCATCTGGTGGTGCGGGGGCTCCGGCGCTCCAGGTAAAGCCGGGGGGGGAGGTGTGTGGAGGGCAGGGAGCGGTGGCAAGATCCGTCCCTGCCGTAGGAAGCACAGGGAAAAAAAAAGAGAAAAAAAAAATGTGGTTTCAGAGAGCTCAGGAGCTGCTGCTGCTCCCGGGCCCGGCAGGGTGTACTAAGTGCACTCTGCTCTGGAGCATTTAAAGGGGCAGTGGCACTCCTGGGCAGAGGAAAAAAAAATGGAGACAATAACATCGTTATCCAGCCAGTGCCCCCAGCAGGAGGTTTGGAAAGCAGCAGCAAAGTAAAAGGCGATGTAAATATTGTAAATATTGTAAATAATGAAAATAGTGTAAATAGTGTGAATAGTGTATATATGGATAGTGTGGATGATAGTGATGGAGCGAGTGAATTTTTGAGGAGCTGTTTGTGGAGGTGATGCATGGATGTGTGAGCGATGGCGAGGGTGGTATGAATAGGGAGTGAGTTTAGGAGCGAATGAAGGGTGGATGCAGGGGTGAATGTGGGAGCAAGTGTGAGTGGGGTAGGGACTGGCCCATCTGCCCCCCCAGCTGTGGCACCCAGGCAATCTTTTGTGGGGGTCACGGCTGGGGGTCGGGGGGGCTCCCGGGGGTGTTCTCAGGGGGTCTCCTCACCTCTGGACTCCGGGGATGGCGTTTTGCACCGCCGTTTCCTGGAGACCCTCAAAAGGGGAGAAAGATCAATAATGGTAGAGGGGAGGACGGTGGACTTGTCTTTCTGGATAGAGAGACATGGGTTAGCCGCCTTCCAAGAGAGAAGAGAGGGAGGGACTGTCTGGTCTCTCCCAACAGCCGGGCAAGGGCTGGTGAGGAGGAATGTGGTCCGTCTTCGGTGGGGGGCAGTGAAGCTTGCCCACCCAGGAGTAGGGTGGTGGAGCTCCTCCTGAAGATGGGCTTCAGGGCAGATGACATCTTTGCCCTGATCCATCCCTCATCGGCCCGTTTCTTTAACATCAGCTTTGTTCGGCCAGAGGGGCTTGAGCTCTTCTGGTCAAATTATGAGCTGGTGAAGGGGGAGCCCGGATGGCGAGGCTTCGTCGTACAGGCGGTGTCTCGCCAAAATTCCGTCAAGAGAGTGACCATGGCGACATGTAACGAGTCACTCTCAGGCGTGGACATAATGACGTGGCTTTCCCGATATGGGGAAGTCACTGAGGTCCCAAAAAAGAACAGGGACGAGTTTGGTATTTGGTCGGGGGGCTGGACCTTCATGGTTAAGTTGAAGGTCTCAGGCGATACGGTCACCCACATCCCTTCCTCGGCATTCCTGGGAAGGGACAGGATCCTGGTCTTCTACCAGGGGCAGCCGAAGGTCTGTCACAAATGTGGCGATCCCCGCCACTTCAGCGCAAGCTGCAAGGTGCAGAAATGTGCCTTGTGTGGCGGGGTGGGTCATCTCGCCGCTGTGTGCAGGGACATTCGGTGCAACCTGTGTGGTGACCTTGGTCACCCGTATAGCCGCTGCCCTCGCTCCTTCTCCAATACTGCTGCGGGCCCGGTGGGGGGAGACCGTGGGGGGGAAACCTCGGCGGGGCTTCTTCTGTCGCAGCGAGCGGTGGTGGCGGGGAGGGGCTGAGGGGCCGGTGAGGAAAGGCAAGGTCACCAGAGGCCCCTCATATCAGCGGAGGCAGGCGGCTCGCCAGGGGGGTAGGGAGCAGGTGGGGCCTCAGGTAACTGGGGTGATGCCTGCTCCTCCCTCTGGGTTGGTGGCTAAAGCCTCTGAGGCCCTGGGGGAGGAAGTGGTGAACGAGGAGATCAGGAGGATCGAGAGGGAGGATAAAGCGGCTGATTCAGACAGCTCCTCTCAATATGAAAGTGTTGATGAGGAAGTCTTAGAGCAGCCTACAGCATCAAAGGGTGTAAAAAAATGTAACAACAGGAGGGGGAGGAAGAGGCTGAATAAGTCTTCCAAATCCCCCCCACCCCCGACCGTGAGGGTACCAAGGAAGGGCCCATCGTTCCCCCTCTGATCACACTCTCCAACCGGTTCCAGGCCCTTGAGGACTCTGCTAAAGAGTCGCCGGACGAGGGCAGGGGACCGGGGGCGGCATCGGGGGGTCTTTTAGGGGATGGCGGAGTCCAACCCTTGGGGGACGTTGTTTCTCCCAAGGGGGGGACAGACCTGGAGTCCGGAGGTGAGGACACCAGGGGAGGAGGGATGGACACCTCGTCCACCTTAAAAGGAAAGGTTCCGACTCTTCCCCAGAGGGTGGTGGGAGTGGGGTGGGTAAGAAGAAGGCCGTCGAGCTTGATCACTCATGATGGCTGAACTCGCCCCGTTGATGCTGGCGTCCATTAATGTCGCCAGCATTAAGTCAGATGCGGCTAGATTTACGGCCTTTGATTTTCTCACCCGAATTGAGGCTGAAATTTTATTTTTGCAGGAGACCAGACTAACTGACATGGGGGCCATACATAAAGCACGGAGAGAGTGGAGGTGCGGGACCTCATACTGGTCTCTTGCGGCCGAGCCGTATAGCGGGGTGGCAGTCCTCTTTAAGACTGCAGATGTGGAATGCAGACGAGTGATCGAACTAGAAATGGGGAGGTGCCTGGTCCTTGACGTCTTCATGAGGGGACAAGAGCTGCGGCTCATAAACATCTATGGTCCACAATCAAAGTGGGACCGGAAATATCTCTTCCTGAGGATTAAGCCCTTTCTTTTTACAAGCCGGCAGGTGGTCTTCGGTGGGGACTTCAACAGCATTACGAGGTCCCGTGATCGGGGGGGTCCTGGAGATCGCCTGGCTTATGACAGCGTCGCGCTCAATAGCATAGCCAGTGAAGCTCGCCTGGTGGATGTCCACATCCGGCACACCCCAGGTCACGGGGGTTTCACTTATCATAGGGGTAGCTGTAGATCTAGAATAGACAGGTTTTTTTTAAAGGAGGATGACATCTTTTCTGCTGTGTCCGCCGTTGAGGTGGAGTTCTCCGATCACTGTCTAATTTTCTTTTCTCTGAATGTTGCAGAGACTCCCGGATGGGAAGAGGGCTGTGGAAGCTGAATTCGTCCCTGCTGGAAGAAGTGAACGTGAGACAATCCTTCGAGGATTTTCTTCAGAGCCAGGTACCGCTTTTGGATCTCTGTAGTAGTAAGTCAGAGTGGTGGGAGATCTTCAAAAAGCAGGTGGCGGGGTTCTTCCGCCAGCTCTCGAGCCTCAGGAGTCTGAACAGGCATCGCTTGTATAAGGCACTGGGGAGGAAACTCGAGCAGCTCGTCTCGACTGGAGGTGACCGTGAGGAAATCTCCAGAGTGAAGTCTTTGCTTAAGAGGTGTCAGTATGATAGGCACACATCTTTGGTTTTTGAGAGGGATTTCGGAAGTACCGCTCACCCGACCCCTACAGGAACTGTAAGATGTCAGTGAATTGTAAAATGGTGACAGGACTGATTGATAGTACGGGGTCCCTGAACAGATCCAAATCAGGGATCCTGGAGGTGGTCAGGTCCTTTTACTCATGCCTCTTGGGAAAGAGGGATCTGGATTGGGATGAGATGTCGGCTTTCCTGGCTGAAACCGTCCCTGAGCCAGGGGATATCCCTCTCTTGGTGTTTTGGCAGAAGCAATCAGGGAAGAGGAAGTGAGACTGGCCATTGATGGGCTTCGGCCCAAAAAATCGCCAGGTCCGGATGGCTTAACATCCGAGTTCTATAAGACCTTTAGGGACTCCTTGATCCCCCTCTTGACTGGGGTGTTTAATGAGTGTCTTTCCTCGGGTACTCTTCCCGGTTCAATGAGGAGGTCAGCCCTGATTATTCTGTCAAAGGGTAAAAGACTTGTCCCGTATTGAGAATTGGCGTCCCATAGTGCTTCTCAATACGGACCGGAAGGTTCTGGCGAAGGTGTTGTTTAACCGGCTGGTCAAGTTTGCACCCCGGCTCCTTTCGGAGGCCCAGCACTGCTCTGTTCCAGGCCGCAGCACTTTTAGTGCTGTGCTTGGTGTCCGAGAGGCAGTGAAGCAGGGTAGGGCAGGTCACTGGAAGGGGTATCTACTGTCATTAGACCAAGCAAAAGCCATTGACCGGGTTAACCATGAGTACCTCTGGTCTGTCCTTTTAAGGTACGGTCTGCCTGGGAGGTTTGTAAATTGGCTAGAGATCTTGTACCAAGGGGCTGAGACTTTCCCGCTCGTGAACGGTTGGTCAGGGCACCCTTTTGAGGTGGGTTCTGGGGTCCGTCAGGGCTGTCCTCTGAGCCCACTCTTATACGCGTTCGCGATCGATCCCTTCCTGAGGAGGGTAGATCGTGGACCGTTGGTGGGAGTCGGGATGGACCAGGCGGGCTCTGGGCCCCCTCTGAGGGTGGTGGCGTACGCCGACGATGTTTCCCTTTTCGTATCCTCGAGAGGGGAGGCGGATTGGGTCATGTCCGAGGTCGTGCGTTACTCGGAGGCATCCGGGTCCATGATCAACCGGGAAAGTGTGAGAGTCTCTGGCTTTGAGGGGGAGATCCTAGTTTTGATCTCCCGGGCACCCTTCCAGAGCCCCAGGCCTCCGCCAAAATTCTAGGCATCGAATTTGGCCCCGGGGACTACCCCCAGCAAAATTGGGAGGGCAGACTCAAGATTGCCGCCCAAAAGGTGGACCAGTGGAAGGGTTGGTCTTTAACCCTGAGGGAAAGGGTTGGCTTGGCTAAAGGCTTTCTGCTTCCCTTGTTAATTTACCTGGGCATTGTGTGCATCTTGCCAGAACCTCTCTGGACACGGGTTTACAGCCTGTTCTTCCAGCTGTTATGGGGGAATAGGCTCAACCTAATCAAGAGAGAGGTCACGTACCGTACAAGGAGACTAGGTGGGTTGGGTATGGTCAACCCAGTAGTGTTCTTAGTGAACACCTTTGTTAAAGCCAATGTTTCCAACCTCTGGCTAGAGAGGGCTCCTCCGTGGGTATTCTCCTGCAGGGGTTGGTTTCGGCCCTTCTTCCAGGAGTGGGAGACAGGAGGGCAGGTGAAGGATCTCCGTACACCTCACGGACATCTCCCGGCTTACGCTACCCCGGTTCTGAAGGTAATCCGCCGGTGGGGTCTGGAAATGAGGGAAATCAGGACCATGTCGAGACAATGTCTTGACAGAAGGGTTCTGTTGACCCATTTCCAGAAGCCCTTGGTCCTCAGGGATTGCCAGGCTGGGATCTGGAGGTGGGGCTCGGGCTTTTAAATTCAGAGCGGATCCCCACGAAGTTTTGGGACTTGGCCTGGTGCTGCTTTCACGGGAGACTGTATGTAAGGGACAACTTGAAGTACAGGAACTCCGATGATTGGGGTTGTCCTCGTGAGGAGTGTGGCGAATTGCTGGAAAGCATGGAGCACTTCCTCCTTCAGTGTCCCTTTAATGCAGAGGTTTACAACAGGGTGGGTGCTTCCATACGTTGGCCGTGGCTAGCGTCCCTTTCCTACGCCGAGTGGGTTTATGGGGCGTTCAGATCCCTGGGTGGCCGAGAGCGGAGCACTTTATACTTAGTTAGCGTAGTGGTCAGGTTTTACACGTGGAATGCACGGTGTTTAGTATCGACGCAACAGAAAGCCCTCCCCCGGGATGAGGTGGTTAGTAACATCTTGGGTGACCTGGGGAAGGTGCGTTCTTTGGAGTTCGAGAGGTTGGGTGTGAGGAAGGCCTCTTGGCTTTGGAGGGGCTTCTCCTTTTAAAAACACACTCAAGGGAAAGTTCTGTGTGTGAATGGCGGTAGGGACAGCATAAGGTGGTGTGGGTGTTGAGGGATAGAAGTAGGGGCAGATAGGCTCAGGGAGGGTCAGTAGTGAGGGACAGATAGAGAGTTAGTTAAGTTAAGTTAGGTAGAGTAGGGATAGATAGGGATAGATAGGGACAGTTTTGTTAGGGATAGAAGTAGGGACAGTTTTAATTGACAAGGGACAGGGTGAATGTGTTAGTTGGTAAGGGATAGGGCCTCTTAGGGCTCCAGTCTCCTGGCGATGGGCTATTGCATGGCACAATGTAGTTTTTTGTTTTGTAATTAAAAAAAAGAATGGATATTGAGGCTTGCAGGCACCAAACTTGGGCCTCGTGTGTTAGGAAATGTTTTAAAGTAGTTATGTTACATTAAGGTAAATTATTGGTGATAATGTGATAATGTGGTTGTAGTAATGTAATTATGTTTTGTTGTGTTTGTAATTATATTATATGTATATGTTATTATATTATATGTATATGTTATTATGTGATTGTTTTTTGAGCGTATGTAGATTGTTGTGTGTGGGGGTATAGTCAGGTTGGGTGGGGGTTGTCTGGGGGTTTTTTGAGGGGTGTAGAAAAAAAAATCTTTGAGGGCAATGGGCAAAGAACTTTGAAGATATGGACCCAAGGACCCAGTTGATTTCTATATGAAAATAAAAAAGGGGCATAAAACTTTATATGGACCCGGATTTTTGCAGTGTTTATTGAGGCCATGAACTGATGGACCTGTGGTGTGGTGGGGGGTTATAATATAAAAAAAAAAAAAAAAATATTTAAAAAAAAAAAAAAAATTGTTAGTAAGCTAAGTTTTTCTGTGTGGCGGCGAGAATGGCCTTTCGTGTTCTATGTTAAGGCAGTGGGCCAAACCCTTTTGTTTCTTTTCTCCTGTAAATATGTAAATATGGTGTATAAGTGTGGTATGTATGGTGGTAGAATGAGTGAATGGAACTTTTGGGTTTTCCTTTTGTTTCCCCTTTTGTTTTTTCCCTTTTCTTTGAAGGGTTTCCTGCTGGGGGTCCCTGAGGAGCTGCAAAGTTTCATCAAGTGGACTCGTGTGTGGAAGATCTCGATTAATAAGGACAAGAAAGTGAGGAGTGAATAGGTGTTAAGTTGTTTTCTTTAGGTATTGTATCTTTTGTTTTGGGATTGGAGTTGTTGTTTTGTGTATATATTGTATGTGTTTTGTATTTTTTAAATAAAAAAGAGTTCCAGCTCCACCCAGGAAGTGGAGAGGAGTGTGGCTGGAGGAGGAGGAAGCAGAGAGCAAGGCTGCTAGGAGCTGAGTGCCTGGGAAGGAGGATTTTTTTTTTTTTTCTCTGGACTCTGACCTGCTCCTTCACAGGCAGAGAGACCTTCCCTGGGACTGAGCGTGGGGGCTGTGCCCCAAGCTCCCACCCCGGCAAGCCAGCTGGGGGTGGGGGGCCTCACCCACCATCTCGAGGCCCACGCTGCAGCAAGCCAGTCCCAGGGATGGGTAAGAAAAAGACCCCGGGGGGCCGCAAGGCTCCAGGATCCGGGACCCCTGAAGCCGGGGCCATGGCAGCTCCTTCTCCCGGTGAGGAGGCTGCGGGCAGAGGTGCGGCAGGAGCCCCCCCTAACATCTGGGGCTCCAAGGCTGCGGGAGAGCCGGCTACCATCTACGCCTCCCGCATCCATGCCCACCTCTGTGAGTACGAGGAGGCAGCTAAACAGCTGAGGAGACTCCGGGAGGAGTTGAGGGGAGCCCGAGTAATAGCCAAGAACCGGCTCCCTGCCTCAAGAAAAGCGGAGGTATCTGCCACGGTTGAAAGGCTGAAGGGGGAGATAAGAACGCTGGAGGAGAGGAGGAAGGCTATCCTGGAGGGAAGCGGCCCCTTTGGGGAAAAGCTAAGGAACGATGACTGGTTCAGAGCCCTGACCGGTGGGTCTCCTGGGGGGTCAGGAGGCCCCAGCCAGGAGGAGGAGGAAAATGGCGGACCATCTGAGCCAGCTCCACCTGAGGACCTGGTGGGTAAGAGCGCCCAGGACCTGGTGGGTAAGAGCGCCCAGGACCTGGTGGGTAAGAGCGCCCAGGTATCGCGCAGCGGATAGCCCCCGAACAAGTGGCTCTCCCACCGGACTCCAGTGACATGGAGGAAAGTGGGAGTGAGGGGGAGGATGGAGGGAGCGGGAGTAATATCGAGGGGGGCTGCCTCATCCTACAGCAAGTGAGGCAGATTGAGTCTTTGGCACACTGTTGTTTGGGGACGAGGTCTGCCTCGAGGATGAGGCAACCGGGAAGAGTAGGAGGAGGCGTAAGGCAAAGCAAGCGGTGGAGGAGAAGCTTGTGTTTGTCCCTCTTTCCGGGGCCTCCCAGTCCCGTTGTGCGGAACCCGCTGCCCACCCCAGCTCGGGCCCTGTGGTGAGTCCGCAGCAAGGGAGCGGGGAGAGTAAAGTCTGCCTGGGTCTTGCTGTCACATCTGGTGGTGGCAGTTCAGATTCAGGCAGCGATATGGAGGTCGGTGCCGGTAGTGGTGGTGTTGGTGGTGGTGCTTGGGCTCAGTCCCCTGTGGCAGGGGGGGCTGGCTCAGCACCAGGTACAAGTAAAGCCGGGGCCGCATCTCCGGCGGTGAGAGCAGCTTCTGGGCCCCCCACGCACGGGTCCGTTAAATCTGGATCACTTATGGGGGTCCAGAAGCATAGGAAGGGCGCGGATACTGCTGTAAAGCAGCAACTAAAAACCTGCAGGGTGTTGGTCGCTCCCCTGGAGGCGGCCGTGGTAAAGCCGGGGCACTCGGCACGTAGACTCCAAAAGGGGTCCGTGCGGGGGGCCCCGCCACCACTGGATGCCGAAGGGGAGTGGCCAGCCTTGCCTTCAGCAGGTGGTGGGTGCAGAGAGGCAGTGAAGGCCCGTGAGGGGGGCGTGGCCTCCCTGAATGTTGCCCTGCCTGCAAAGGCAGAGGCATGCAGGGGGGGCGTGCCCTCCTCGGCCGCAGTCCCACCCGCCGTGCTCACGTCATCTGGGGTGGGTGTGGCTTTGCAAGGGGCTGCTGCCCAGCCTGGAGTGACTGTGGCCGGTGGGGGGTGTGGCCTCGGCGGTCGTGGCTCTGCCCGCTGTGCCCGTGTCATCTGGGGTGGGCGTGGCCTCAAAAGGGGCTGCTGCCCAGCCTGGAGTGACTACGGCCGGCGGGGGGGGCGTGGCCTCGGCAGTTTCGTCACCCTCTGTCCCGCCCACCCATACTATCGGTTCTGCGCCCCTGAAAGCCGGTAAGGAGTTGTCGGGGTCCCCAGCCCACTTACTGTCATCTGGTTGTGCAGGGGCTCCGGCGCTCCACGTGAAGCCGGCAGGGGAAGTGTGTGGAGGGCAGGGTGCAGTGGCAAAGTCCGTCCCTGCCCTAGGAAGCACAAGAAAAGAAAAAAAAATTGGTGCCAGAGATCTCAGGAGCTGCTGCTGTTCCCAAGCCCAGGCAGAGTGTACTGAGTGCACTCTGCTCTGGGGCTATTAAAGGGGCGGCGGCGCTCCTGGGCAGAGGTGCAGCCAAAACAGGCACAAATCACAGGGAAGCCTCAGGAGTCCAGCCTGGGCCCCCAGCAGGAGGAGGGCAAAGTAACAATGTGAATAGAAATGTAAATAAAAATGGTGTAAATAAAAATAAAGCAAATGAAAATAAAGTTAGTGTGTTTGACAGTGAGGATGATAGCGATAGTGTGGTGGACATTTTTGAAGAGCTTTTTGCGGGTGTGGAGCATGAGGGGGTGAATGAAGGAGAGAGTGGGAGTGACATGAGTGATATGGATGAGGGAGTAAATGTGGGGTGAATGAGGGTGTGAATGTGGGAGCGAGTGTGAGTGGGGAGGGGGCTGGCCCATCTGCCCCCCAGCCGTGGCACCCAGGCGTTCATTTGCGGGGGTCACGGCTGGGGGTTGGGGGGGTTCCCGAGGGGTTTCTTAGGGGGTCTCCTCACCTCTGGACTCCGGGGACGGCGTTTTGCACCGCTGTTTTCTGGAGGCCCTCAAAAGGGGAGAAAGATCGATAATAGTAGAGGGAAGGACTGTGGACTTGTCTTTCTGGATAGAGAGGCATGGTTTGGCCGCCTTCCAAGAGAGAAGAGAGGGAGGGACTGTCTGGTCTCTCCCGACAGCCGGGCAAGGGCCGGTGAGGAGGAATGTGGTCCGTCTTCGGTGGGGGGGCAGTGAAGCTTGCCCACCCAGGAGCAGGGTGGTGGAGCTCCTCCTGAAGATGGGCTTCAGGGCGGATGACGTCTTTGCCCTGATCCATCCCTCGGCGGCCCGTTTCTTTGACATCAGCTTCGTTCGGCCAGAGGGGCTTGAGCTCTTCTGGTCGAATTATGAGCTGGTGAAGGGGGCCCGGATGGCGAGGCTTCGTCGTGCAGGCGGTGTCTCGCCAAAATTCTGTCAAGAGAGTGACCGTGGTGACATGTAACGAGTCAATCTCAGGCCTGGACATAATGAAGTGGCTTTCCCGTTATGGGGAAGTCACCGAGGTCCCAAAAAAGAACAGGGACGAATTTGGTATTTGGTCGGGGGGCTGGACCTTCATGGTTAAGTTGAAGGTCTCAGGCGATACGGTCACCCACATCCCTTCCTCGGCATTCCTGGGAAGAGACAGGATCCTGGTCTTCTACCAGGGGCAGCCGAAGGTCTGTCACAAGTGCGGCGATCCCCGCCACTTCAGCGCAAGCTGCAAGGTGCATTAATGTGCCTTGTGTGGTGGGGTGGGTCATCTCGCCGCTGTGTGCAGGGATATTCGGTGCCACCTGTGTGGTGACGTTGGTCACCCGTATAGCCGCTGCCCACGCTCCTTCTCTAATACTGCTGCGGGCCCGGTGGGGGGAGACCGTGGGTGGGAAACCTCCGGCGGGTCTTCCTCTTTCGCGGCGGGCAGTGGTGGCGGGAAGGGGGCTGAGTGGCCGGTGAGGAAAGGCAAGGTCATTAGAGGCCCCTCATATCAGCGGAGGCAGGCGGCTCGCCATGGGGGTAAGGAGCAGGTGGAGCCTCGGGTGGCCGGGCTGGTGCCTGCTCCTCCCTTTAGGTTGGTGGCTAAAGCCTCTGAGGCCCTGAGGGAGGAAGCGGTGAACGAGGAGATCAGGAGGATGGAGAGGGAGATTAAAGCAGCTGACTCAGTCAGCTCCTCTCAATATGAAAGTGTTGATGAGGAAGTCGTAGAGCAGCCTACAAAATCAATGGGTGGGAAAAAACGTACCAACAGGAGGGGGAGGAGTAGGCTGAACAAGTCTTCCAAATCCCCCCACCCCCGACCGTGAGTGTACCAACGGAAGGGCCCACCGTTCCCCCTCTGATCACACTCTCCAACCGGTTCCAAGCCCTCGGAGACTCTGCTAAAGAGTCGCCGGACGAGGGCAAGGGGCTGGGGGCGGCATCGGGGGGTCCTTCAGGGGATGGCGGAGTCCAGCCCTTAGGGGACGTTGTTTCTCCTGGGGGGGGACAGAACTGGAGTCCGGAGGTGAGAACACCAGGGGAGGAGGAATGGACACCTCGACTACCTTAAAGAGGAAGGGTTCTGACTCCTCCCCAGAGGGTGGTGGGAGCGGGGTGGGTAAGAAGAAGGCCGTCGAACTTGATCATTCATGATGGCTGAACTCGCCCCGTTGACGCTGGCGTCCATTAATGTCGCCAGCATTAAGTCAGATGCGGCTAGATTTATGACCTTTGATTTTCTCACCCGAATTGAGGCTGAAATTTTATTTTTGCAGGAGACCAGACTAACTGACATGGGGCCATACATAAAGCACGGAGAGAGTGGAGGTGCGGGCCCTCATACTGGTCTCTTGCGGCCGAGCCGTGTAGCGGGGTGGTGGTCCTTTTTAAGACTGCAGATGTGGAATGCAGACAAGTGATCGAGTTAGAAATGGGGAGGTGCCTAGTCCTTGACGTCTTCATGAGGGGACAAGAGCTGCGGCTCATAAACATCTACGGCCCACAGTCAAAGTGGGACCGGAAATGTCTCTTCCTGAAGATTAAGCCCTTTCTTTTTACAAGGCGACAGGTGGTCTTCGGTGGGGACTTCAACACCATTACGAGGTCCCGTGATCGGGGGGTCCTGGAGATCGCCTGGCTTATGACAGCGTCGCGCTTAATAGCATAGCCAGTGAAGCTCGCCTGGTGGATGTCCACATCCGGCACACCCCAGGCCACGGGGGTTTCACCTATCATAGGGGTAGCTGTAGATCTAGAATAGAAAGTTTTTTTTTAAAGGAGGATGCCATCTTTTCTGCTGTGTCCGCCGTTGAGGTGGAGTTCTCCGATCACTGTCTAATTTTCTTTTCTCTAAATGTTGCAGAGACTCCCCGGATGGGAAGAGGGCTGTGGAAGCTGAATTCGTCCCTGCTGGAAGAAGCGGACGTGAGACAATCCTTTGAGGATTTTCTTCAGAGCCAGGTACCGCTTTTGGATCTCTGTAGTAGTAAGTCAGAGTGGTGGGAGATCTTCAAAAAGCAGGTGGCGGGGTTCTTCCGCCAGCTCTCGAGCCTCAGGAGTCTGAACAGGCATCGCTTGTATCAGGCTCTGGGGAGGAAACTCGAGCAGCTCGTCTCGACTGGAGGTGACCGTGAGGAAATCTCCAGAGTGAAGTCTTTGCTTAAGAGGTGTCAGTATGATAGGCACACATCTTTGGTTTTTGAGAGGGATTTCGGGAAGTACCGCTAACCTGACCCCTACAGGAACTGTAAGATGTCAGTGAATTGTAAGATGGTGACAGGACTGATCGACAGTACGGGGTCCCTGAACAGATCCAAAACAGGGATCCTGGAGGTGGTCAGGTCCTTTTACTCACGCCTCTTGGGAAAGAGGGATCTGGATCGGGATGAGATGTCGGCTTTCCTGGCTGAAACCATCCCTGAGCCAGGGGATGATCCCTCTCTTGGTGTTTTGGCAGAAGCAATCAGGGAAGAGGAAGTGAGACTGGCCATTGATGGGCTTCGGCCCAAAAAATCGCCAGGTGCGGATGGCTTAACATCCGAGTTCTATAAGACCTTTAGGGACTCCTTGGTCCCCCTCTTGACTGGGGTGTTTAATGAGTGTCTTTCCTCGGGTACTCTTCCCGGTTCAATGAGGAGGTCAGCCCTGATTATTCTGTCAAAGGGTAAAGACTCGTCCCGTATTGAGAATTGGCGTCCCATAGCGCTTGTCAATACGGACCGAAAGGTTCTGGCGAAGGTGTTGTTTAATCGGCTGGTCAAGTTTGCAGCTCGGCTCCTTTCGGAGGCCCAGCACTGCTCTGTTCCAGGCCGCAGCACTTTTAGTGCTGTGCTCGGTGTCCGAGAGGCAGTGGAACAGGGTAAGGCGGGTAACTGGAAGGGGTATCTACTGTCATTAGATCAAGCAAAAGCCTTTGACCGGGTTAACCATGAGTACCTCTGGTCTGTCCTTTTAAGGTACGGTCTGCCTGGGAGGTTTGTGAATTGGTTAGAGATCATGTACCAAGGGGCTGAGACTTTCCCGCTCGTGAACGGTTGGTCAGGGCACCCTTTTGAGGTGGGTTCTGGGGTCCGTCAGGGCTATCCTCTGAGCCCACTTTTATATGCGTTCGTTATCGATCCCTTCCTGAGGGGTAGATCGTGGACCATTGGTGGGAGTCGGGATGGACCAGGCGGGCTCTGGGCCCCATCTGAGGGTGGTGGCGTACGCTGACGATGTTTCCCTTTTCGTATCCTCGAGAGGGGAGGCGGATTGGGTCATGTCCGAGGTCGTGCGTTACTCGGAGGCATCTGGGTCCATGATCAACCGGGAAAAGTGTGAGAGTCTCTGGCTGGGAGGGGGAGATCCTAGTTTTGATCTCCCGGGCACCCTTCCAGAGCCCCAGGCCTCCGCCAAAATTCTAGGCATCGAATTTGGCCCCGGGGACTACCCCCAGCAAATTTGGGAGGGCAGACTCAAGATTGCCGCCCAAAAGGTGGACCAGTGGAAGGGTTGGTCTTTAACCCTGAGGGAAAGGGTTAGCTTGGCTAAAGGCTTTCTGCTTCCCTTGTTAATTTACCTGGGCAGTGTGTGCATCTTGCCAGAACCTCTCTGGACACGGGTTTACAGCCTGTTCTTCCAGCTGTTATGGGGGAATAGGCTCAACCTAATCAAGAGAGAGGTCACGTACTGTACGAGGAGACTAGGTGGGTTGGGTATGGTCAACCCAGTAGTGTTCTTAGTGAACACCTTTCTTAAAGCCAATGTTTCCAACCTCTGGCTAGAGAGGGCTCCTCCGTGGGTATTCTCCTGCAGGGGTTGGTTTTGGCCCTTCTTCCAGGAGTGGGAGACAGGAGGGCAAGTGAAGGATCTCCGTACACCTCACGGACATCTCCCGGCTTACGCTACCCCGGTTCTGAAGGTAATCCGCCGGTGGGGTCTGGAAATGAGGGAAATCAGGACCATGTCGAGACAATGTCTTGACAGAAGGGTTCTGTTGACCCATTTCCAGAAGCCCTTGGTCCTCAGGGATTGCCCAGGCCGGGATCTGGAGGTGGGGCTCGGGCTTTTAAATTCAGAGCGGATCCCCACGAAGTTTTGGGACTTGGCCTGGCGCTGCTTTCACGGGAGACTGTATGTAAGGGACAACTTGAAGTACAGGAACTCCGATGATCGGGGTTGTCCTCGTGAGGAGTGTGGCGACGTGCTGGAAAGCATGGAGCACTTCCTCCTTCAGTGTCCCTTTAATGCAGAGGTTTACAACAGGGTGGGTGCTTCCATACGTTGGCCGCGGCTAGCGTCCCTTTCCTACGCCGAGTGGGTTTATGGGGCGTTCAGATCCCTGGGTGGCCGAGAGCGGAGCACTTTATTCTTAGTTAGCGTAGTGGTCAGGTTTTACACGTGGAATGCACGGTGTTTAGTTTCGACGCAACAGAAAGCCCTCCCCGGGATGAGGTGGTTAGTAACATCTTGGGTGACCTGGGGAAGGTCCGTTCTTTGGAGTTCGAGAGGTTGGGTGTGAGGAAGGCCTCTTGGCTTTGGAGGGGCTTCTCCTTTTAAAAACACACTCAAGGGAAAGTTCTGTGTGTGAATGGCGGTAGGGACAGCATAAGGTGGTGTGGGTGTTGAGGGATAGAAGTAGGGGCAAATAGGCTCAGGGAGGGTCAGTAGTGAGGGACAGATAGAGAGTTAGTTAAGTTAAGTTAGGTAGAGTAGGGATAGATAGGGATAGATAGGGACAGTTTTGTTAGGGATAGAAGTAGGGACAGTTTTAATTGACAAGGGACAGGGTGAATGTGTTAGTTGGTAAGGGATAGGGCCTCTTAGGGCTCCAGTCTCCTGGCGATGGGCTATTGCATGGCACAATGTAGTTTTTTGTTTTGTAATTAAAAAAAAGAATGGATATTGAGGCTTGCAGGCACCAAACTTGGGCCTCGTGTGTTAGGAAATGTTTTAAAGTAGTTATGTTACATTAAGGTAAATTATTGGTGATAATGTGATAATGTGGTTGTAGTAATGTAATTATGTTTTGTTGTGTTTGTAATTATATTATATGTATATGTTATTATATTATATGTATATGTTATTATATGATTGTTTTTTGAGCGTATGTAGATTGTTGTGTGTGGGGGTATAGTCAGGTTGGGTGGGGGTTGTCTGGGGGGTTTTTGAGGGGTGTAGAAAAAAAAATCTTTGAGGGCAATGGGCAAAGAACTTTGAAGATATGGACCCAAGGACCCAGTTGATTTCTATATGAAAATAAAAAAGAGGGGCATAAAACTTTATATGGACCCGGATTTTTGCAGTGTTTATTGAGGCCATGAACTGATGGACCTGTGGTGTGGTGGGGGGTTATAATATAAAAAAAAAAAAAAAAAAAAAATATTTAAAAAAAAAAAAAAAATTGTTAGTAAGCTACGTTTTTCTGTGTGGCGGCGAGAATGGCCTTTCGTGTTCTATGTTAAGGCAGTGGGCCAAACCCTTTTGTTTCTTTTCTCCTGTAAATATGTAAATATGGTGTATAAGTGTGGTATGTATGGTGGTAGAATGAGTGAATGGAACTTTTGGGTTTTCCTTTTGTTTCCCCTTTTGTTTTTTCCCTTTTCTTTGAAGGGTTTCCTGCTGGGGGTCCCTGAGGAGCTGCAAAGTTTCATCAAGTGGACTCGTGTGTGGAAGATCTCGATTAATAAGGACAAGAAAGTGAGGAGTGAATAGGTGTTAAGTTGTTTTCTTTAGGTATTGTATCTTTTGTTTTGGGATTGGAGTTGTTGTTTTGTGTATATATTGTATGTGTTTTGTATTTTTTAAATAAAAAAGAGTTCCAGCTCCACCCAGGAAGTGGAGAGGAGTGTGGCTGGAGGAGGAGGAAGCAGAGAGCAAGGCTGCTAGGAGCTGAGTGCCTGGGAAGGAGGATTTTTTTTTTTTTTCTCTGGACTCTGACCTGCTCCTTCACAGGCAGAGAGACCTTCCCTGGGACTGAGCGTGGGGGCTGTGCCCCAAGCTCCCACCCCGGCAAGCCAGCTGGGGGTGGGGGGCCTCACCCACCATCTCGAGGCCCACGCTGCAGCAAGCCAGTCCCAGGGATGGGTAAGAAAAAGACCCCGGGGGGCCGCAAGGCTCCAGGATCCGGGACCCCTGAAGCCGGGGCCATGGCAGCTCCTTCTCCCGGTGAGGAGGCTGCGGGCAGAGGTGCGGCAGGAGCCCCCCCTAACATCTGGGGCTCCAAGGCTGCGGGAGAGCCGGCTACCATCTACGCCTCCCGCATCCATGCCCACCTCTGTGAGTACGAGGAGGCAGCTAAACAGCTGAGGAGACTCCGGGAGGAGTTGAGGGGAGCCCGAGTAATAGCCAAGAACCGGCTCCCTGCCTCAAGAAAAGCGGAGGTATCTGCCACGGTTGAAAGGCTGAAGGGGGAGATAAGAACGCTGGAGGAGAGGAGGAAGGCTATCCTGGAGGGAAGCGGCCCCTTTGGGGAAAAGCTAAGGAACGATGACTGGTTCAGAGCCCTGACCGGTGGGTCTCCTGGGGGGTCAGGAGGCCCCAGCCAGGAGAAGGAGGAAAATGGCGGACCATCTGAGCCAGCTCCACCTGAGACTGGGTAGAGGCCAGGACCTGGTGGGTAAGAGCGCCCAGGACCTGGTGGGTAAGAGCGCCCAGGTATCGCGCAGCGGGATAGCCCCCGAACAAGTGGCTCTCCCACCGGACTCCAGTGACATGGAGGAAAGTGGGAGTGAGGGGGAGGATGGAGGGAGCGGGAGTAATATCGAGGGGGGCTGCCTCATCCTACAGCAAGTGAGGCAGATTGAGTCTTTGGCACACTGTTGTTTGGGGACGAGGTCTGCCTCGAGGATGAGGCAACCGGGAAGAGTAGGAGGAGGCGTAAGGCAAAGCAAGCGGTGGAGGAGAAGCTTGTGTTTGTCCCTCTTTCCGGGGCCTCCCAGTCCCGTTGTGCGGAACCCGCTGCCCACCCCAGCTCGGGCCCTGTGGTGAGTCCGCAGCAAGGGAGCGGGGAGAGTAAAGTCTGCCTGGGTCTTGCTGTCACATCTGGTGGTGGCAGTTCAGATTCAGGCAGCGATATGGAGGTCGGTGCCGGTAGTGGTGGTGTTGGTGGTGGTGCTTGGGCTCAGTCCCCTGTGGCAGGGGGGGCTGGCTCAGCACCAGGTACAAGTAAAGCCGGGGCCGCATCTCCGGCGGTGAGAGCAGCTTCTGGGCCCCCCACGCACGGGTCCGTTAAATCTGGATCACTTATGGGGGTCCAGAAGCATAGGAAGGGCGCGGATACTGCTGTAAAGCAGCAACTAAAAACCTGCAGGGTGTTGGTCGCTCCCCTGGAGGCGGCCGTGGTAAAGCCGGGGCACTCGGCACGTAGACTCCAAAAGGGGTCCGTGCGGGGGGCCCCGCCACCACTGGATGCCGAAGGGGAGTGGCCAGCCTTGCCTACAGCAGGTGGTGGGTGCAGAGAGGCAGTGAAGGCCCGTGAGGGGGGCGTGGCCTCCCTGAATGTTGCCCTGCCTGCAAAGGCAGAGGCATGCAGGGGGGGCGTGCCCTCCTCGGCCGCAGTCCCACCCGCCGTGCTCACGTCATCTGGGGTGGGTGTGGCTTTGCAAGGGGCTGCTGCCCAGCCTGGAGTGACTGTGGCTGGTGGGGGGTGTGGCCTCGGCGGTCGTGGCTCTGCCCGCTGTGCCCGTGTCATCTGGGGTGGGCGTGGCCTCAAAAGGGGCTGCTGCCCAGCCTGGAGTGACTACGGCCGGCGGGGGGGCGTGGCCTCGGCAGTTTCGTCACCCTCTGTCCCGCCCACCCATACTATCGGTTCTGCGCCCCTGAAAGCCGGTAAGGAGTTGTCGGGGTCCCCAGCCCACTTACTGTCATCTGGTTGTGCAGGGGCTCCGGCGCTCCACGTGAAGCCGGCAGGGGAAGTGTGTGGAGGGCAGGGTGCAGTGGCAAAGTCCGTCCCTGCCCTAGGAAGCACAAGAAAAGAAAAAAAAATTGGTGCCAGAGATCTCAGGAGCTGCTGCTGTTCCCAAGCCCAGGCAGAGTGTACTGAGTGCACTCTGCTCTGGGGCTATTAAAGGGGCGGCGGCGCTCCTGGGCAGAGGTGCAGCCAAAACAGGCACAAATCACAGGGAAGCCTCAGGAGTCCAGCCTGGGCCCCCAGCAGGAGGAGGGCAAAGTAACAATGTGAATAGAAATGTAAATAAAAATGGTGTAAATAAAAATAAAGCAAATGAAAATAAAGTTAGTGTGTTTGACAGTGAGGATGATAGCGATGGTGTGGTGGACATTTTTGAAGAGCTTTTTGCGGGTGTGGAGCATGAGGGGGTGAATGAAGGAGAGAGTGGGAGTGACATGAGTGATATGGATGAGGGAGTAAATGTGGGGGTGAATGAGGGTGTGAATGTGGGAGCGAGTGTGAGTGGGGAGGGGGCTGGCCCATCTGCCCCCCAGCCGTGGCACCCAGGCGTTCATTTGCGGGGGTCACGGCTGGGGGTTGGGGGGGTTCCCGAGGGGTTTCTTAGGGGGTCTCCTCACCTCTGGACTCCGGGGACGGCATTTTGCACCGCTGTTTTCTGGAGGCCCTCAAAAGGGGAGAAAGATCGATAATAGTAGAGGGAAGGACTGTGGACTTGTCTTTCTGGATAGAGAGGCATGGTTTGGCCGCCTTCCAAGAGAGAAGAGAGGGAGGGACTGTCTGGTCTCTCCCGACAGCCGGGCAAGGGCCGGTGAGGAGGAATGTGGTTCGTCTTCGGTGGGGGGGCAGTGAAGCTTGCCCACCCAGGAGCAGGGTGGTGGAGCTCCTCCTGAAGATGGGCTTCAGGGCGGATGACGTCTTTGCCCTGATCCATCCCTCGGCGGCCCGTTTCTTTGACATCAGCTTCGTTCGGCCAGAGGGGCTTGAGCTCTTCTGGTCGAATTATGAGCTGGTGAAGGGGGAGCCCGGATGGCGAGGCTTCGTCGTGCAGGCGGTGTCTCGCCAAAATTCCGTCAAGAGAGTGACCGTGGTGACATGTAACGAGTCAATCTCAGGCCTGGACATAATGAAGTGGCTTTCCCGTTATGGGGAAGTCACCGAGGTCCCAAAAAAGAACAGGGACGAATTTGGTATTTGGTCGGGGGGCTGGACCTTCATGGTTAAGTTGAAGGTCTCAGGCGATACGGTCACCCACATCCCTTCCTCGGCATTCCTGGGAAGAGACAGGATATTGGTCTTCTACCAGGGGCAGCCGAAGGTCTGTCACAAGTGCGGCGATCCCCGCCACTTCAGCGCAAGCTGCAAGGTGCATTAATGTGCCTTGTGTGGTGGGGTGGGTCATCTCGCCGCTGTGTGCAGGGACATTCGGTGCCACCTGTGTGGTGACGTTGGTCACCCGTATAGCCGCTGCCCTCGCTCCTTCTCTAATACTGCTGCGGGCCCGGTGGGGGGAGACCGTGGGTGGGAAACCTCCGGCGGGGCTTCCTCTTTCGCGGCGGGCGGTGGTGGCGGGAAGGGGGCTGAGTGGCCGGTGAGGAAAGGCAAGGTCATTAGAGGCCCCTCATATCAGCGGAGGCAGGCGGCTCGCCATGGGGGTAAGGAGCAGGTGGAGCCTCGGGTGGCCGGGCTTGTGCCTGCTCCTCCCTTTAGGTTGGTGGCTAAAGCCTCTGAGGCCCTGAGGGAGGAAGCGGTGAACGAGGAGATCAGGAGGATGGAGAGGGAGGATAAAGCAGCTGACTCAGTCAGCTCCTCTCAATATGAAAGTGTTGATGAGGAAGTCGTAGAGCAGCCTACAACATCAATGGGTGGGAAAAAACGTACCAACAGGAGGGGGAGGAGGAGGCTGAACAAGTCTTCCAAATCCCCCCACCCCCGACCGTGAGTGTACCAACGGAAGGGCCCACCGTTCCCCCTCTGATCACACTCTCCAACCGGTTCCAAGCCCTCGGAGACTCTGCTAAAGAGTCGCCGGACGAGGGCAAGGGGCTGGGGGCGGCATCGGGGGGTCCTTCAGGGGATGGCGGAGTCCAGCCCTTAGGGGACGTTGTTTCTCCTGGGGGGGGACAGAACTGGAGTCCGGAGGTGAGAACACCAGGGGAGGAGGAATGGACACCTCGACTACCTTAAAGAGGAAGGGTTCTGACTCCTCCCCAGAGGGTGGTGGGAGCGGGGTGGGTAAGAAGAAGGCCGTCGAACTTGATCATTCATGATGGCTGAACTCGCCCCGTTGACGCTGGCGTCCATTAATGTCGCCAGCATTAAGTCAGATGCGGCTAGATTTATGGCCTTTGGTTTTCTCACCCGAATTGAGGCTGAAATTTTATTTTTGCAGGAGACCAGACTAACTGACATGGGGCCATACATAAAGCACGGAGAGAGTGGAGGTGCGGGCCCTCATACTGGTCTCTTGCGGCCGAGCCGTATAGCGGGTTGGCGGTCCTTTTTAAGACTGCAGATGTGGAATGCAGACAAGTGATCGAGTTAGAAATGGGGAGGTGCCTAGTCCTTGACGTCTTCATGAGGGGACAAGAGCTGCGGCTCATAAACATCTACGGCCCACAGTCAAAGTGGGACCGGAAATGTCTCTTCCTGAAGATTAAGCCCTTTCTTTTTACAAGGCGACAGGTGGTCTTCGTGGGACTCAACACCATTACGAGGTCCCGTGATCGGGGGGTCCTGGAGATCGCTGCTTATGACAGCATCGTGCTTAATGCATAGCCAGTGAAGCTCGCTGTGATGTCACATCCGCACCCAGGCATGGGGGTTTCACCTATCATAGGGGTAGCTGTAGATCTAGAATAGACAGGTTTTTTTTAAAGGAGGATGCCATCTTTTCTGCTGTGTCCGCCGTTGAGGTGGAGTTCTCCGATCACTGTCTAATTTTCTTTTCTCTAAATGTTGCAGAGACTCCCCGGATGGGAAGAGGGCTGTGGAAGCTGAATTCGTCCCTGCTGGAAGAAGCGGACGTGAGACAATCCTTTGAGGATTTTCTTCAGAGCCAGGTACCGCTTTTGGATCTCTGTAGTAGTAAGTCAGAGTGGTGGGAGATCTTCAAAAAGCAGGTGGCGGGGTTCTTCCGCCAGCTCTCGAGCCTCAGGAGTCTGAACAGGCATCGCTTGTATCAGGCTCTGGGGAGGAAACTCGAGCAGCTCGTCTCGACTGGAGGTGACCGTGAGGAAATCTCCAGAGTGAAGTCTTTGCTTAAGAGGTGTCAGTATGATAGGCACACATCTTTGGTTTTTGAGAGGGATTTCGGGAAGTACCGCTCACCCGACCCCTACAGGAACTGTAAGATGTCAGTGAATTGTAAGATGGTGACAGGACTGATCGACAATACGGGGTCCCTGAACAGATCCAAATCAGGGATCCTGGAGGTGGTCAGGTCCTTTTACTCACGCCTCTTGGGAAAGAGGGATCTGGATCGGGATGAGATGTCGGCTTTCCTGGCTGAAACCATCCCTGAGCCAGGGGATGATCCCTCTCTTGGTGTTTTGGCAGAAGCAATCAGGGAAGAGGAAGTGAGACTGGCCATTGATGGGCTTCGGCCCAAAAAATCGCCTGGTGCGGATGGCTTAACATTCGAGTTCTATAAGACCTTTAGGACTCCTTGGTCCCCCTCTTGACTGGGGTGTTTAATGAGTGTCTTTCCTCGGGTACTCTTCCCGGTTCAATGAGGAGGTCAGCCCTGATTATTCTGTCAAAGGGTAAAGACTCGTCCCGTATTGAGAATTGGCGTCCCATAGCGCTTGTCAATACGGACCGGAAGGTTCTGGCAAAGGTGTTGTTTAATCGGCTGGTCAAGTTTGCACCTCGGCTCCTTTCGGAGGCCCAGCACTGCTCTGTTCCAGGCCGCAGCACTTTTAGTGCTGCGCTCGGTGTCCGAGAGGCAGTGGAACAGGGTAAGGCGGGTAACTGGAAGGGGTATCTACTGTCATTAGATCAAGCAAAAGCATTTGACCGGGTTAACCATGAGTACCTCTGGTCTGTCCTTTTAAGGTACGGTCTGCCTGGGAGGTTTGTGAATTGGTTAGAGATCATGTACCAAGGGGCTGAGACTTTCCCGCTCGTGAACGGTTGGTCAGGGCACCCTTTTGAGGTGGGTTCTGGGGCCTGTCAGGGCTATCCTCTGAGCCCACTTTTATATGCGTTCGTGATCGATCCCTTCCTGAGGAGGGTAGATCGTGGACCATTGGTGGGAGTCGGGATGGACCAGGCGGACTCTGGGCCCCATCTGAGGGTGGTGGCGTGCGCTGACGATGTTTCCCTTTTCGTATCCTCGAGAGGGGAGGCGGATTGGGTCATGTCCGAGGTCGTGCGTTACTCCGAGGCATCTGGGTCCATGATCAACCGGGAAAAGTGTGAGAGTCTCTGGCTGGGAGGGGGAGATCCTAGTTTTGATCTCCCGGGCACCCTTCCAGAGCCCCAGGCCTCCGCCAAAATTCTAGGCATCGAATTTGGCCCCGGGGACTACCCCCAGCAAATTTGGGAGGGCAGACTCAAGATTGCCGCCCAAAAGGTGGACCAGTGGAAGGGTTGGTCTTTAACCCTGAGGGAAAGGGTTAGCTTGGCTAAAGGCTTTCTGCTTCCCTTGTTAATTTACCTGGGCAGTGTGTGCATCTTGCCAGAACCTCTCTGGACATGGGTTTACAGCCTGTTCTTCCAGCTGTTATGGGGGAATAGGCTCAACCTAATCAAGAGAGAGGTCACGTACCGTACGAGGAGACTAGGTGGGTTGGGTATGGTCAACCCAGTAGTGTTCTTTGTGAACACCTTTCTTAAAGCCAATATTTCCAACCTCTGGCTGGAGAGGGCTCCTCCGTGGGTATTCTCCTGCAGGGGTTGGTTTCGGCCCTTCTTCCAGGAATGGGAGTCATGAGGGCAAGTGAAGGATCTCCGTACACCTCACGGACATCTCACGGCTTACGCTACTCCGGTTCTGAAGGTAATCCGCCGGTGGGGTCTGGAAATGAGGGAAATAATAGTAGAAATCTGGCACTCAACTTGAATTTTTTATGAATTTTATTGCATCCAAGGAATAAAGTAACAGCAATCGGCAAAACGTTTCGGTCCACAGCCGGACCTTCGTCAGTTGCTGTATAACATAAATAATTGGGTAAAGGTCATAAATAAAGTATATACATAGACACTAGTGTGGTCAAAAATTGGCATATTCATAATATAAAGCATAAGAAGAAGGCATATTTAGCACAGTCTTAATTCCAAAGCAGAGTGGAGGACATAGAAAAAAAAAAAAGGGAAACCTGTATCGACATACTGTTTTAGAGAGCTGTATCAATCATAGAGCCAAATGAAGCAATTAGAGAAAATGACCTACAAACAGTTGGTGATATCAGAAAATTGCTGTGTTCAAAAACACCATGGTGATATATGGGTCTATGTAAACATACCGCTGAGATAGAGTGGAGTATTTCAATAACGCAGCTATGTAGCTTTTCTATTTGAAACAAACAGTGCCAGTGGGATACTCAGAGGTTACAACCTAGGGGAAGTGAGTGGTTCAATATTATTTGAAATATAGAATTATCCAGAATATGGGGTAAATATATAGTGACATACCACTGGGGTGACGCAGGGTGTATCAGTCAAACGGAGTTTGCAGCCTATAGGCAGAAGGTTTGTTTCGGGATCGGAGCGCTCACACAATGAAAAAGAATGCAGAGCGGTCATGTGTCTTACCGGTGAGATGCGCTGCCGACGCGGTGTCCACCGCTAGTCTAAGGCAGTCTGTCTTGTGGCCGGCTTAAGAGCAGGACGCTCGTGAAGTGAGAGCATGTGACCGGAAGTGTACGGCACGCTGAGAAGAGCGTGTCAGCGCATCATAACTCAGAGCCGGAAGTGACGTGATCTAGAGGAAACTCCGCGTTCCACTGTATAACTAGCTTGCGTTCCAGATCGTAAGGGAGCCAGCATGGGACAAAATAGGAGCGCTATCTAGGCTCGTGACAGGATATTCAAGGTTACCAGTGTGATGGTGCAGTGGCGATAATAGACCCATTATGGTGGTGATATAGTGAGGATCCAGACGAAAAGATGTAACATTCAGTAAAGGTGGCTCTGAAAAGATAAAGATATAATAATTAACTTATGCAAGCATGATAATGTGGATAGACATTATATATTCATAAAAAAGATAACAGGTCATATTCACGATTTAGACCTTTAGGGGCCAGAGTTTCAAGCGTGTGTATCCAAAAGGATTCACGTTTTTTGAGGCACGTTATCCAGTCACCCCCTCGTTGGAGGGGAGGAACGGAGTCGATTACCTGGTATTTCAATAGGGAGATAGAATGTCCCATTTGATGAAAATGACTGGGTAAAGGGAGGAGGAGATTCCGACATCATATGGTGGACTTATGCTTAGAGATTCGATCTCTAATAGATTGTGTCGTTTCGCCTATATATAACAGTCCACACGGACATTTGATTAGATAAACGACAAATGAGGATTCACATGTATAATAGTCCTTGATAAAAAATGTTTTCCCTGTCCTCGGATGTTGAAATCTGCCTCCTTTCATAACGTTATTGCATTGTGCACAATGCAAACACGGATAGGTGCCTGTTTGTGGTTTGGATAAGAACAATTGTTTGCAAAGTATGTTGGAGCCGATGTCAGCACGGACAAGAAAATCCTTGAAATTAGGTGGTCTCTTAAAGCATGGCAGGAAAGGCTTACGAAATTCCACTATGTCAGGATGTGCCGAGGACAAAATGGGCCAATGTCTTCTGATAGTTCTATGGAGAAGAAAAGCAAAGGGATGGAAGGAATGTACGAAGGGGATTCGTTGTGTGGTTTCGGTCCGTCTGGTCTCATCCCTGTGTGGTGGATTTCTGGCTCTGTCCAGTAATGTGGCGGGATAACCCCAGTTGGAAAATTTGTGGGTCATGTCCGTCAGGCGTTGTGTCCATTTGTTGTCATCGGAAACTATACGACAGACCCTCTGGAACTGTGACATAGGGATGGAACGTTTCACTGCGGTGGGTGAAAACTTGTAAAATGTAACAAACTGTTCCGATCAGTGGTTTTGATAAAGAGATCTGTTGTAAGATTTCCTGCAGTATCCTTTAGGATCTTAGTGTCAAGGAAATCAATAGAACTAGTATCATATGACATGGTGAATGTAATGCCTGGCCATGATTGATTCAAGACGAAGTGAAACTCTAATAGTGATTCTGGTGTGCCACACCACAGGCAGAATACATCATTGATGTAGCGTTTCCATACTATCACATTATTGATATATAGTGGGAGTGTGTAAATGATGGATGACTCGAAATGCGCCATATATGTGTTTGGATATGGGGTCGCTACATTCGATCCCATCGCGATACCCCGGCATTGTAAGTAGAAGGTATCTTGAAAAAGAAAAAAGTTGTTAAACAATATGATAGTGAGAAGGTCAATGCATAAGTTGACACCATCCTCAGACATCTCAGAGGACGAGAGGAGATGATGCACCGAGTTAATCCCCTCTATATGGGGGATGGATGTGTACAGGTCTTTAACATCCATAGTGACCAGTAATGTGTCTGGTGGAACTCTACCCAATGTTTTGATTACTTTTAAGAAATCTCCCGTATCTAGAATAAAGGATGGAGACTGTTGGGTACGGGGTGTCAATATTTTTTCTAGGAATTTGGCAATGGGGGACAGTATGGAGTCCGTAGACGCCACTATTGGTCTGCCGGGTGGGTTTTGTAAATTCTTATGCACCTTCGGTAATGTGTAAAACACTGGAGTAATTGGGTGTGATTTACGTAAATAATCACAGGTTTTGGAGTCAAGGATACCTATATGTGAATATTTCAAGAGAATCTCTTCTATTTTACTAGATATATCGGGGGTAGGATCCCTGAAGAGAGGTTTATATATGGAAGTATCCGTCAATTGCCTAAGGATTTCTGAGATGTATTGGGATTTGTCCATGATGACAAGGGCTCCACCCTTGTCAGCAGGCTTGATTATAAGTTCAGAATTATCCTGAAGAGATTTGAGAGCCTGTCTCTCTACATTCGAGAGATTACTGGGGTAATGAAGTTTACCCCTTTCAATGTCTTTACGAATATTGTTGAAGGAAGTCTGGACGAAGTCAATGAAGGTTTCTAGAGCATGAGATCCTGATGGTGGGCGGAAGGAACTCTTATTCCTTAAACCTAGACTGGTTATGGACAAAGGATTAGATCTAATAACAGGTATGTCAGGTATTGATGTAAAATGAACCTTCAATCTTAGTAGGCGGAAGAACCGTTGTAGGTCCATTTCTAGACCAAAGGTCCTGCACCTATAAGAAGGGCAGAAGGAGAGGCCCTTCTGGAGTGCTGAGTATTCCGCGATACCGAGAGATGTGGATGAAATATTAATTACTAACAATGTAAGGTTCTTTGTCTCTGTTGACATGTTCCTTGAAACTCAGTTTTCCGTCGGCCATTTTGCTTTCTGTCTTTCTGCAGCTCTTGCCCTCAGTTAATATGGAGTTTCCAGTTTTCATGTTCCCGCCCTGATTCTTCCCTCTTGCTTCTTAAGCAGCCTCAGCTGAACAATCAGTGCTCCTGAATCAAGCCTCAGTCAGTCTGTGACCTGACTCCTGGAAGCCTTGGACTTGTACTCCAGCTATTCCCTACTGAGGAACCTTGGAACACTTTTGGACTCTGGAAACCTGCTGGTTGGTGAATCCATGTTTGCAGAGGAATTACGGTACAGAGAAGAGATCCTGAACCTGCTTGGAGATTTATTGTAGTGCTTGAAGTTACTCTGGCCTGCTGTGTCTCCTGTCGCTGTTCCTGCAAACTGTGTGAACTTTTCAGCATGCTTGTATGAAGTAATACAAGTCATTTCATTTCAACCTATGTCTCCTGTGTTTCCTCGCACCCAAGCACAAGACGCTATAGGAACTGTACACTATACATGACAAGATTCAGGAGTCAATGTTTAGTGTCTGCTGGGTCTGGGAAAGCCGTGTCTGCAGTGACTGTGGATATCAGATGTCCGTTTAATACCTTATGTGATGACAGTGGTTGTGACTTCTCACAACCATTCCAGGTGAGCGCATTCCCTTAAAATTTTACTCTGGAGTGTTACCACAGGTAAACACTATTGTTTTTTTTTTTCCTTTCCTCTTCTCCTTCCAGCACTTCTGCCTTAAAAGATCTGGAAGATGGAGGCCCGCATAAAGGAACTTTGCGGAGTGACTGATACAATCCTTTCAGATGTACAGACTTTAAAAACCCGTTTTGCAAGCCTACAGGACTCACTAATCATAATTTGCAAGTGTTTGGACAGACTACCCAGGAATTGCGAGCCAGGATTGAGGCTCTAGAGGAACGAGCCCAGGCTCCTGCCATAACCCCGAGTTCTGGGATCCCCAAATTACCTCCTTTTCGTTTTGGCGGTGAACGTGAGAAATTCAGGGGATTTATTAATCAATGCAATTTATTTTTCTCTGCACATGCTTCACAATTTCCCACTGAACGATCCAAAGTGCTTACTATAATCATGTTGCTTACCAATAAGGTTTTGATGTGGGCAAACCCTCTGATTGAGACTGAGGATGATTGTTTGAATCACCTTAATGCTTTTATTTCAGCCATGGGGCAGGTGTTTGATGACCCCAATCGAGGTGCAACAGCTGAAGCAGCCATGTTAACTTTGCGCCAAGGTAAGCGTTCAGTAGCCGAATATGCCCTGGATTTCAGGAGATGGGCTCTTGATACCACTTGGGACACTTCCGCTAAAAAATCTATTTTTCGGAAAGGGTTGTCTCCACTGATTAAGGATGAACTTGCTCGTGCCGACCCTCCCACTGCGTTAGGTGACTTTATTAACTATTGTATCCGTATTGATGCTCGTCTGACTGAACGCAGACAAGAGAGATGGTTCGAAAATAATCGCACTAACCTTTTACTACCTCCCTCCTCAGCTAAGGAACCTTTGAGTAGGATCACAAGGGAACCAGAACCTGAACCCATGCAGGTGGACTCTTTACAAAGACGGGTTAGTGATGCACGCAAAGAACATCGTATAAAGGAAAATCTATGTTTCTACTGTGGTAAGTCAGGGCACTTCATTATAAACTGCCCAGCCGTTCTCGTAAGACTACTGCAGCAGTCATTCACTGTGAGTGTTGCGAGAGGAGCTCTGTCATGTCCGAGCCTCAGGCTCCAGAGAGATCTGCTGCAAGAGATCTTGATTTCTCAGACTTAAACTCTGTTAGTTCTGGGGACGATGACGGTATAAACGCTGCAATTTTTCAAGTTTCCTCAGCGGTGTCCCAGCTGAGTTGTAAAAGAAACAATTCTCATTGCTTCCTTTCCATCAAACTCTGGGTTGACTCAGTCTGGGTGTCTAGCTCTGCTATGATCGACTCAGGAGCAAGTGGAAATTTTATGGATATCTCCTTTGCTCTGAAACAGGGGATACGTTCAGTGAAGAAGGCTACTCCAGTACAGATGGAGACTGTGGATGGCTCTCTACTGACTTCTGGACCAGTGGATCAAGAAACAGAGCCTTTGAGGGTCCTTATGGGTAAAGATCATCAGGAGAAAATGTCTTTTTTGCTTATCTCTTCTCCCCACTTTCCCATTATTCTAGGGCTACCATGGCTGCAGGCGCAGAATCCTACGATTAACTGGGAGACCAAGGAATTACACTTTCCGGAGAAACAGATGAGTCAAGGAGTTTCAGCTTGCTCTGTTCCTAAAGGAACCATGTCAGTCCCTGAACTACCAGCTGTATACCAGGACTATGTGGATTTATGTGACAAGAAGAACGCTGATCAGCTTCCTCCTCACCGTCCATATGATTGTCCAATTGAATTATTGCCTGGAGCCGAGATACCTTTTGGTAAGATCTACCCCCTAGCGGGGCCCGAGCTAAAAGCTTTGAAGGATTATATAGACGAAAATTTAGCCAAGGGCTTCATACGCCCCTCTTCATCTCCCGCAGGTGCACCCATCTTCTTTGTGAAGAAGAAAGATGGATCTCTGAGACCCTGCATAGACTATAGGGAACTCAATAAGGTTACTATTAGAAACCGTTATCCATTGCCTTTAATCCCTGAGTTGTTGGAGAGAGTGCGGCATGCCAAAATTTTCTATAAACTGGATCTCCGTGGGGCCTATAACTTGGTCCGTATTAGACCTGGGGATGAATGGAAGACTGCTTTCAGGTCACGCTATGGACACTTTGAATATCTAGTTATGCCTTTTGGTCTGAGTACCGCCCCAGCCACTTTCCAACACTTCGTGAATGATATCTTCAGGGATCTCCTAGATACATTTGTGGTGATTTATCTGGATGATATTCTAATTTTTTCTAACTCCACAGAGGAACATCATGGACATGTGAGAATGGTCTTAGAACGCCTAAGACAAAACCATCTCTACATCAAACTTGAAAAATGTGAATTCCATAGGACCGAAATTCAATTTCTGGGGTATGTACTATCTACACAAGGGATTAGTATGGATGGAAGCAAGACCCAAGCCATCAAGGATTGGCCAATTCCTAGAAATGTGAAGGAGGTGCAGCGTTTCATCGGGTTTGCCAACTTCTATAGACGTTTCATTAAGAATTTTTCTGAGGTAGTGTCACCTATCACCCAACTTACCCGGAAACAGTCTAGGTTCTCCTGGACCCTGCAAGCTCAGGAAGCATTTTCTGTTTAAAGGATAAATTTACCACCGCACCTATCTTAGTACATCCCAACCCCGAGCTTGCCTTCATAATAGAGGTGGATGCTTCAGACTGTGCCGTTGGAGCTATACTCTCTCAGAGAACAGGTGAGAAGAATGTCTTGCATCCCTGTGCCTTCTTTTCCCAGCAGTTGTCTTCGGCTGAGAGGAACTACGATGTGGGCAATAGAGAATTGTTGGCCATTATTGCCGCCTTCAAGGAATGGAGACACCTTCTTCAGGGAGCTGCACAGCAAATAGTCGTCCTGACAGACCATCGTAACCTTGAATTTATCAGGTCGGCTAAGTGCCTGACTCCTCGCCAGGCTCGCTGGAATCTTTTCCTAAACCAATTTAATTTTGTCATTTCTTATAGACCAGGATCGCGCAATGGAAAGGCTGATGCACTCTCTAGGATTCATTCAGCAGAGACACGTCCACTTACTCCTCCTAAGACTATTCTTCCTGACTCTAGATTCCTGGGAGTGATTCATAATCAAGACCTACTTAAGGACATCAAGGAAGCATACCATGCGGATTCTTTGTTGGCTCAACCCCAAGGGACGTAAGTCTTGTCTTTAAGAATGGTGTGTGGATTCAGGGACAACGTCTGTATATACCTGAAACAGTCAGATTGAGAGTATTGCAACTCATCCACAATTCCAAGATAGCCGGGCATAGGGGAATTCTAAAGACACAAGAATTTCTTTCTCGTTTCTTTTGGTGGCCCACTTACAGGAAAGATGTCTTAAACTATGTCACTTCATGTGAAGTCTGTGCAAGATGCAAAACACCTCGCTCCTCACCAACTGGTCTGTTGCAACCTCTTCCCACCCCGTCCCGCCCGTGGGGATCCATTTCTATGGACTTCATTGTGGAGTTATCAACCTCTCAAGGGAAGAACACCATTCTAGTGGTGGTTGACCGTCTAACAAAGGCAGCTCATTTTATCCCTTGTGTCGGCTTACCCACTGCAAAACAGACATCAGACTTGATGATTAAGAATGTGTTTCGCTTACATGGAGTACCGGATGAGGTCATTTCGGATCGAGGGGTGCAATTCACTTCAAGGTTTTGGCAAAATTTCTGTGCAGCATTGGACATTAAAGTAAACCTTTCTTCTGCTTTTCATCCCCAGACTAATGGACAGACAGAACGAACCAATCAGACCCTGGAGCAGTATCTCCGCTGTTTTATCTGCCACCTACAGGATGATTGGGTGGATCTACTTCCACTGGCTGAGTTCTCTTATAACAACTCTCAGAGCGCCTCCACTAAGCAGTCTCCTTTTTACTCCAATCTAGGTTATCATCCTAACATTCTTCCTCGATTTCCCATAGATACGCCCTTGCCGGCAGTGGCTGAAAGAATCACTTCTTTACAAAAGAATATGGATCTTCTAAAGGAAAATCTAGAATTGGCTCAGGAAAGGTACAAGAAAGCAGCAGATAAATTTCGTAAACCTGCACCAGCTTTCAAGGTAGGAGATTTGGTCTGGCTGTCAACCAGAAATCTTAAATTAAAGATTCCATCGTCTAAATTGGGACATAAGTACATTGGACCTTATAAGATCAATAAGATTATAAGTGCTGTTGCTTGTCGTCTTCAACTGCCCAGAACTATGAGAATCCACCCTGTCTTTCATGTATCCCTACTAAAGGCTGCAACACCCAATACGTTTCCTGGACGTTCTTCTCCTTGCCCTGACCCAGTGCTGGTCGATGGTCAGGAAGAATTTATGGTGGAAAGGATTCTAGATTCCAGGTTGTACAGAAATCAGTTGCAATATTTGATTAAATGGCAGGGCTACCAGTGGAGGACAACTCATGGGAACCAGTCAATAATGTAAATGCTCCTCGCCTGCTCCGCCAGTTTCATCAGAGGTACCCTGACAAGCCTGGTCTGAGGTCATCCGGAGGTTGTCCCTAAGGGGGGAGTAATGTAAGGTTCTTTGTCTCTGTTGACATGTTCCTTGAAACTCAGTTTTCCGTCAGCCATTTTACTTTCTGTCTTTCTGCAGCTCTTGCCCTCAGTTAATATGGAGTTTCCAGTTTTCATGTTCCCGCCCTGATTCTTCCCTCTTGCTTCTTAAGCAGCCTCAGCTGAACAATCAGTGCTCCTGAATCAAGCCTCAGTCAGTCTGTGACCTGACTCCTGGAAGCCTTGGACTTGTACTCCAGCTATTCCCTACTGAGGAACCTTGGAACACTTTTGGACTCTGGAAACCTGCTGGTTGGTGAATCCATGTTTGCAGAGGAATTACGGTACAGAGAAGAGATCCTGAACCTGCTTGGAGATTTATTGTAGTGCTTGAAGTTACTCTGGCCTGCTGTGTCTCCTGTCGCTGTTCCTGCAAACTGTGTGAACTTTTCAGCATGCTTGTATGAAGTAATACAAGTCATTTCATTTCAACCTATGTCTCCTGTGTTTCCTCGCACCCAAGCACAAGACGCTATAGGAACTGTACACTATACATGACAAACGATTCAGTACCTGAGATCGTGTGACCCTCATTTGGTCTTGGTTGTTCCTTCCGCTTGTGGCCCCGTCTGGTCTTCTTTTGGGGAACCGGCGTCTTTGTCCTAAAAAATGAGACGAAGTTGATGGAAGAGTGTTTCTCTCTTGTTCCGACCCAGAGGTAGAGTAGTCTGTGGACGAACGATGGTTCCTTGATGATGGTCGCCTTGAAGAGAAGTTGTCTTGCCATCTGTAGACTTTATGCGATTCGTAATCGATTGTATCTCGTGAGAACTTGTTCCGTTTGCGTGTCTCGGTGTCTCTCCTATGCTGATCAATCCTCTGTTGGATCTGCGATCTGAGGACAGAGAGTTCTTCGGTGGTTCCAGTTGACGATAGTTGTGTTTCTCTTCAAGGCGACCACTGGGCACTGTTTGTTTCAAATAGAAAAGCTACATAGCTGCGTTATTGAAATACTCCACTCTATCTCAGCGGTATGTTTACATAGACCCATATATCACCATGGTGTTTTTGAACACAGCAATTTTCTGATATCACCAACTGTTTGTAGGTCATTTTCTCTAATTGCTTCAATTGGCTCTATGATTGATACAGCTCTCTAAAACGGTATGTCGATACAGGTTTCCCTTTTTTTTTTTCTATGTCCTCCACTCTGCTTTGGAATTAAGACTGTGCTAAATATGCCTTCTTCCTATGCTTTATAATATGAATATGCCGATTTTTGACCACACTAGTGTCTATGTATATACTTTATTTATGACTTTTACCCAATTATTTATGTTATACAGCAACTGACGAAGGTCCGGCTGTGGACCGAAATGTTTTGCTGATTGCTGTTACTTTATTCCTTGGATGCAATAAAATTCATAAAAAATTCAAGTTGAGTGCCAGATTTCTACTATTATTTCCCTCATTTCCAGACCCCACCGGCGGATTACCTTCAGAACCGGGGTAGCGTAAGCCGGGAGATGTCCGTGAGGTGTACGGAGATCCTTCACTTGCCCTCCTGTCTCCCATTCCTGGAAGAAGGGCCGAAACCAACCCCTGCAGGAGAATACCCACGAAGGAGCCCTCTCCAGCCAGAGGTTGGAAATATTGGCTTTAGAAAGGTGTTCACTAGGAACACTACTGGGTTGACCATACCCAACCCACCTAGTCTCCTCGTACGGTACGTGACCTCTCTCTTGATTAGGTTGAGCCTATTCCCCCATAACAGCTGGAAGAACAGTCTGTAAACCCGTGTCCAGAGAGGTTCTGGCAAGATGCACACACTGCCCAGGTAAATTAACAAGGGAAGCAGAAAGCCTTTAGCCAAGCTAACCCTTTCCCTCAGGGTTAAAGACCAACCCTTCCACTGGTCCACCTTTTGGGCGGCAATCTTGAGTCTGCCCTCCCAATTTTGCTGGGTGTAGTCCCCGGGGCCAAATTCGATGCCTAGAATTTTTGCGGAGGCCTGGGGCTCTGGAAGGGTGCCCGGGAGATCAAAACTAGGATCTCCCCCTCCCAGCCAGAGACTCTCACACTTTTCCTACGCCGAGTGGGTCTATGGGGCGTTCAGATCCCTGGGTGGCCGAGAGCGGAGCACTTTATTCCTAGTTAGCGTAGTGGTCAGGTTTTACACGTGGAATGCACGGTGTCTAGTTTTGACGCAACAGAAAGCCCTCCCCCGGGATGAGGTGTTAGTAACATCTTGGGTGACCTGGGGAAGGTGCGTTCTTTGGAGTTCGAGAGGTTGGGTGTGAGGAGGGCCTCTTGGCTTTGGAGGGGCTTCTCCTTTTAAAAACACACTCAAGGGAGAGTTTTGTGTGTGAATGTTGATAGGGATAGCATAAGGTGGTGTGGGGTGATGAGGGAGAGAAGCAGGGGCAGATAAGGTCAGGGAGGGTCAGTAGGAGGGATAGATAGAGAGTTAAGGTACTGCCACACTAAGCTATCCCGCTAGCGATCTCGTTAGCGTTGCATACTAATGAGATCGCTAGCGGGATTGTTTCTATATCGCTAAATGCAGTCACATTTAGCGATATAGTTAACGACGCTATCGCCGTTAGCGATCTTCTTAACGACTTTAGCGGTACAAAAGTACCGCTAAATCGCTAAGAAAAGGTGCCACACAGCGATAAGATACTTACCCAGCGGGAGCGCCAGCGATGAAATAGGGTCCGGAACGATTCCAGCGACGAGCGAGATCACAGCAGGAAGCTCGTCGCTGGAAGCTGCCGCACTGAACAATATCGCTAACGGGATCGCTGAATAGTGACGTTTTTTAGCGATCCCGTTAGCGATATTGTTTAGTGTGGCATACCCTTTAGTTAAGTTAAGTTAGGTAGATTAGGGACAGATAGGGATAGATAGGGACAGTCGGTTAGGGAAAGAAGTAGGGACAGTTTTAGTTGATGAGGGACAGGATAAATGTGTGGTTGGTAAGGGACAAGGCCTCTTAGGGCTCCAGTCTCCTGGTGGTGGGCTATTGCATGACACAATGTAGCTTTTTGTTTTGCAATAAAATAAGAATGGATATTGAGGCTTACAGGCACCGAACTTGGGCCTTGTAAGATAGGAAATGAAAGGAAAAATTAAGATTAGTTAAGTAGTTATGGCATATATTGTTAATATTGTAGATTGTATTTTGTATATATATTATATTGAGTGTATTATATTGTTATATATAACGTGGTTTTTTTTTTATTGTCTCAGTGTCTGTAGATAGTAGTATGTGGGGGTATAGTTAGGTTGGGTGGGGGTTGTCTGGGGGGGTGGGGTGTGGAGAAAGAAGATGTTTGAAGGGCGGTGGGCAGGAAACTTGCCATGGACCCAAAGAGAAAAAATAAATGTATGCTGTGGAAAAGGGCATAAACATTATATGGACCCGGGTTTTTGTTTTCAGTTAGGCCATGAACTTATGGACCGGAGGTGTGGTGGGGGGAATAAAAAAAGTAAAAAAAAAAAGTAATGCATATATAATTTTTGTGTGATTTGTATTAGGGTGTTTAGCGAATGGTTAAGGGGAGGTGTTAAGGCCAGAATGGCATAATTTTTGTTGGAGGCAATGGGCCAGAATGTTGCGTAATAGTCTTTTGTAAATTATGTAAATATGTAAATAGGTGTGAATGGGGGGTGAATGAGGTATGAATGTGTGTGAATGGGAAAGTAGGAATATGTTTTTGTTTCCCCTTTTCTTTTCCCCTTTTTTCGTTTGAAGAAGGTTCCTGCTGGGGGTTCCCTGAAGAAGAGCTAGAAAGTTCTAGAAGGACCTAATAAAGTGAGGACTTTGGACGATGGCGGATGGAGAAGTGGATTGAACTGGTTCCTTGTTTTTTTTTTTTTTTTTTTAAATGTTTTTTTGGTAATATTTACTTATGGTATAATGTGGTCATGGAAGTAGGTTTTGATTTTGATTTTAATATGTGATATGTTGTATGGTTTTTGTATATTTATAATAAAATAGAGTTCCAGCTCCACCCAGGAAGTGGAAGGGTGTGTGGCTGGAGGAGGAGGAAGCAGAGAGCAAGACTGCTTGGAGCTCAGTGCCTGGGAAGGAGGATTTTTTTTTCTCTGGACTGTAACCTGCTCCTTCCCAGGCAGAGAGACCTTCCCTGGGACTGAGCGTGGGGGCTGTGCCCCAGGCTCCCACCCCGGCAAGCCAGCTGGGGGTGGGGGGCCTCACCCACCATCTCGAGGCCCACGCTGCAGCAAGCCAGTCCCAGGGATGGGTAAGAAAAAGACCCCAGGGGGCCGCAAGGCTCCAGGATCCGGGACCCCTGAAGCCGGGGCCGTGGAAGCTCCTTCTCCCGGTGAGGAGGCTGCGGGCAGAGGTGCGGCAGGAGCCCCCCTAACATCTGGGGCTCCAAGGCTGCGGGAGAGCCGGCTACCATCTACGCCTCCCGCATCCATGCCCACCTCTGTGAATATGAGGAGGCAGCTAAGCAGCTGAGGAGACTCCGGGAGGAGTTGAGGGGAGCCCGAGTAACAGCAAAAAATCGGCTCCCTGCCTCAAAGAGAGCGGAGGTATCTGCCACGGTCGAGAGGCTGAAGGGGGCTATAAGAACTCTGGAGGAGAGGAGAACAGCAATCCTGGAGGGGAGCGGCCCTTTCGGGGAGAAGCTTCGGAACGACGACCGGTTTAGAGCCCTGACCGGTGGGTCTCCTGGGGGGTCAGGAGGCCCCATCCAGGTGGAGGACGAGAAGGAGGAAAATGGCAGAACATCTGAGCCAGCTCCACCTGAGGACCTGGTGGGTAAGAGCGCCCAGGACCTGGTGGGTAAGAGCGCCCAGGACCTGGTGGGTAAGAGCGCCCAGGTATCGCACAGCGGGATAGCCCCCGAACAAGTGGCTCTCCCACCGGACTCCAGTGACATGGAGGAAAGTGGGAGTGAGGGGGAGGATGGAGGGAGCGGGAGTAATATCGAGGGGGGCTGCCTAATCCTACAGCAAGTGAGGCAGATTGAGTCTCCAGCACGGTTTGGCACACTATTGTTTGGGGACGAGGTCTGCCTCGAGGATGAGGCAACCGGGAAGAGTAGGAGGAGGCGTAAGGCAAAGCAAGTGGTGGAGGAGAAGCTTGTTTTTGTCCCTCTTTCCGGGGCCCCCCAGTCCCGTTGTGCGGAACCCGCTGCCCACCCCAGCTCGGGCCCTGTGGTGAGTCCGCAGCAAGGGAGCGGGGAGAGTAAGGTCTGCCTGGGTCTTGCTGTCACATCTGGTGGTGGCAGTTCAGATTCAGGCAGCGATATGGAGGTCGGTGCCGGTATTGGTGGTGTCGGTGGTGGTGCTTGGGCTCAGTCCCCTGTGGCAGGGGGGGCTGGCCCAGCACCAGGTACAAGTAAAGCCGGGGCCGCATCTCCGGCGGTGAGAGCAGCTTCTGGGCCCCCACGCACGGGTCCGTTAAATCTGGATCACTTATGGGGGTCTAGAAGCATAGGAAGGGCGCGGATACTGCTGTAAAGCAGCAACTTAAAACCTGCAGGGTGTTGGTCGCTCCCCTTGAGGCGGCCGTGGTGAAGCTGGGGCACTCGGCACGTAGACCCCAAAAGGGGTCCGTGCGGGGGGCCCCGCCACCACTGGATGCCGAAGGGGAGTGGCCAGCCTTGCCTACAGCAGGGGGTGGGTACAGAGCGGCGGTGAAGGCCTGTGGGGGGGCGTGGCCTCCCTGAATGTTGCCCTGCCTGCAAAGGCAGAGGCATGCAGGGGGGGCGTGCCCTCCTCGGCCGCAGTCCCGACCGCCTTGCTCGCGTCATCCGGGGTGGGTGTGGCCTCGCAAGGGGCTACTGCCCAGCCTGGAGTAGCTGTGGCCGGTGGGGGGGCGTGGCCTCGGCAGCCGTGGCTCCGCCCACTGTGACCGTGTCATCTGGGGTGGGCATGGCCTCGAAAGGGACTGCTGCCCAGCCTGGAGTGGCTGCGGCCGGTGGGGGGCGTGGCCTCGGCGGGTCTGCCGCGCTCTGTGCCGCCCACCCATACCTTCGGTTCTGCGCCCCCAAAAGCCGGTAGGGAGTTGTCGGGGTCCCCAGCCCACTTACCATCATCTGGTGGTGCTGGGGCTCCGGCGCTCCAGGTGAAGCCGGTGGGGGAGGTGTGTGGAGGGCAGGTGCGGTGGCAAGGTCCGTCCCTGCCCTAGGAAGCACAGAGAAAGGAAAAAAAAATTGGTACCGGAGAGCTCAGGAGCTGCTGCTGCTCCCGAGCCCAGGCAGAGTGTACTGAGTGCACTCTGCTCTGGGGTATTTAAAGGGGCAGCGGCACTCCTGGGCAGAGGAGAAAAAAGAGGCAGTAACACCGCAATCCAGCCAGGGCCCCCAGCAGGAGGTGTTAAGATTAACAATGCTAAAGGCAATGTAAGCAATAATGTGAATAATGTGAATAGCGTAAATAATGTATATATGGATAGTGAGGATGATAGTGATGGTGTGAGTGACATTTTTGAGGATCTTTTTGCTGAGGTGGTGCATGGAGGTGTGAATAATGGCGAAAGTGGTATGAATGAGGGAGTGAGTGTGGGAGTGAATGCAGGGGTGGATGCAAGAGTGAATGTGGGAGCAAGTACGAATGGGGAGGGGGCTGGCCATTTGCCCCCCCAGCCGTGGCACCCAGGCGTTCATTTGCGGGGGTCACGGCTGGGGGTCGGAGGGGCTCCCGGGGTGGTTCTCAGGGGGTCTCCTCACCTCTGGACTCCGGGGACGGCGTTTTGCACCGCCTTTTTCTGGAGGCCCTCAAAAGGGGAGAAAGATCGATAATAGTAGAGGGAAGTACGGTGGACTTGTCTTTCTGGATAGAGAGGCATGGTTTGGCCGCCTTCCAAGAGAGAAGAGAGGGAGGGACTGTCTGGTCTCTCCCGACAGCCGGACAAGGGCCTGTGAGGAGGAATGTGGTCCGTCTTCGGTGGGGGGGCAGTGAAGCTTGCCCACCTAGGAGCAGGGTGGTGGAGCTCCTCCTGAAGATGGGCTTCAGGGCGGATGACATCTTTGCCCTGATCCATCCCTCAGCGGCCCGGTTCTTTGACATCAGCTTCGTTCGGCCAGAGGGGCTTGAGCTCTTCTGGTCGAATTATGAGCTGGTGAAGGGGGAGACCGGATGGCGAGGCTTCGTCGTGCAGGCGGTGTCTCGCCAAAAATCCGTCAAGAGTGTGACCGTGGTGACATGTAACGAGTCACTCCCAGGCGTGGACATAATGAAGTGGCTTTCCCGTTATGGGGAAGTCACCGAGGTCCCAAAAAAGAACAGGGACGAATTTGGTATTTGGTCGGGGGGCTGGACCTTCAAGGTTAAGTTGAAGGTCTCAGGCGATACGGTCACCCACATCCCTTCCTCGGCATTCCTGGGAAGGGACAGGATCCTGGTCTTCTACCAGGGGCAGCCAAAGGTCTGTCACAAGTGAGGCGATCCCCGCCACTTCAGCGCAAGCTGCAAGGTGCAGAAATGTGCCTTGTGTGGCGGGGAGGGTCATCTCGCCGCTGCGTGTAAGGACATTCGGTGCCACCTGTGTGGTGACCTTGGTCACCCATATAGCCGCTGCCCTCGCTCCTTCTCCAATACTGCTGCGGGCCCGTGGGGGGAGACCGTGGGGGGGAAACCTCCGGCGGGGCTTCATCCGTCGCGGCGGGCGGTGGTGGCGGGGAGGGGGCTGAGGGGCCGGTGAGGAAAGGCAAGGTCACTAGAGGCCCCTCATATCAACGGCGGCTCGCCATGGGGGTAAGGAGCAGGTGGAGCCTCGGGTGGCCGGGCTGGTGCCTGCTCCTCCCTCTAGGTCGGTGGCTAAAGCCTCTGAGGCCCTGGGGGAGGAAGCGGTGAACGAGGAGATCAGGAGGGTGGAGAGGGACAATAAAGCGGCTGACTCAGACAGCTCCTTCAATATGAAAGTGTTGATGAGGAATTCATAGAGCAGCCTACAACATCAATGGGTGGGAAAAAACGTACCAACAGGAGGGGGAGGAGGAGGCTGAACAAGTCTTTCAAATCCCCTACACCCCTGACCGTGAGTGTACCAACGGAAGGGCCCACTGTTCCCCCTCTGATCACACTCTCCAACCGGTTCCAAGCCCTCGGAGACTCTGCTAAAAAGTCGCTGGATGAGGGCAAGGGGGCGGCATCGGGGGGTCGTTCAGGGGATGGCGGAGTCCAACCCTTAGGGGACGTTGTTTCTCCTGGGGGGGGACAGACCCGGAGTCCAGAGGTGAGAACACCAGGGGAGGAGGAATGGACACCTCGACTACCTTAAAGAGGAAGGGTTCTGACTCCTCCCCAGAGGGTGGTGGGAGCGGGGTGGGTAAGAAGAAGGCCGTCGAACTTGATCACTCATGATGGCTGAACTCGCCCCGTTGACGCTGGCGTCCATTAATGTCGCCAGCATTAAGTCAGATGCGGCTAGATTTACGGCCTTTGATTTTCTCACCCGAATTGAGGCTGAAATTTTATTTTTGCAGGAGACCAGACTAACTGACATGGGGGCCATACATAAAGCATGGAGAGAGTGGAGGTGCGGGCCCTCATACTGGTCTCTTGCGGCCGAGCCGTATAGCGGGGTGGCAGTCCTTTTTAAGATTGCAGATGTGGAATGCAGACGAGTGATCGAGTTAGAAATGGGGAGGTGCCTGGTCCTTGACGTCTTCATGAGGGGACAAGAGCTGCGGCTCATAAACATTTACGGCCCACAGTCAAAGTGGGACCGGAAATGTCTCTTCCTGAAGATTAAGCCCTTTCTTTTTACA
This sequence comes from Oophaga sylvatica, assembly GCA_033576555.1. NCBI lineage: Eukaryota > Metazoa > Chordata > Amphibia > Anura > Dendrobatidae > Oophaga > Oophaga sylvatica. Next base: position 45,112 of record JARQOD010003652.1, read on the forward strand.
AGCCGACAGGTGGCCTTCAGTCCATTACGAGGTCCCGTGATCGGGGGGGGTCCTGGCTTATGACAGCGTCGCGCTTAATAGCATAGCCAGTGAAGCTCGCCTGGTGGATGTCCACATCCGGCACACCCCAGGCCACAGGGGTTTCACCTATCATAGGGGTAGCTGTAGATCTAGAATAGACAGGTTTTTTTTAAAGGAGGATGCCATCTTTTCTGCTGTGTCCGCCGTTGAGGTGGAGTTCTCCGATCACTGTCTAATTTTCTTTTCTCTGAATGTTGCAGAGACTCCCCGGATGGGAAGAGGGCTGTGGAAGCTGAATTTGTCCCTGCTGGAAGAAGCCAACGTGAGACAATCCTTCGAGGATTTTCTTCAGAGCCAGGTACCGCTTTTAGATCTCTGTAGTAGTAAGTCAGAGTGGTGGGAGATCTTCAAAAAGCGGGTGGGGGGGTTCTTCCGCCAGCTTTCGAGCCTCAGGAGTCTGAACAGGCATCGCTTGTATCAGGCTCTGGGGAGGAAACTCGAGCAGCTCGTTTCGACTGGAGGTGACCGTGAGGAAATCTCCAGAGTGAAGTCTTTGCTTAAGAGGTGTCAGTATGATAGGCACACATCTTTGGTTTTTGAGAGGGATTTCGGGAAGTACCGCTCACCCGACCCCTACAGGAACTGTAAGATGTCAGTGAATTGTAAGATGGTGACAGGACTGATCGACAGTACGGGGTCCCTGAACAGATCCAAATCAGGGATCCTGGAGGTGGTCAGGTCCTTTTACTCACGCCTCTTGGGAAAGAGGGATCTGGATCGGGATGAGATGTCGGCTTTCCTGGCTGAAACCATCCCTGAGCCAGGGGATGATCCCTCTCTTGTTGTTTTGGCAGAAGCAATCAGGGAAGAGGAAGTGAGACTGGCCATTGATGGGCTTCGGCCCAAAAAATCGCCAGGTCCGGATGGCTTAACATCCGAGTTCTATAAGACCTTTAGGGACTCCTTGGTCCCCCTCTTGACTGGGGTGTTTAATGAGTGTCTTTCCTCGGGTACTCTTCCCGGTTCAATGAGGAGGTCAGCCCTGATTATTCTGTCAAAGGGTAAAGACTCGTCCCGTATTGAGAATTGGCGTCCCATAGCGCTTCTCAATACGGACCGGAAGGTTCTGGCAAAGGTGTTGTTTAATCGGCTGGTCAAGTTTGCACCCCGGCTCCTTTCGGAGGCCCAGCACTGCTCTGTTCCAGGCCGCAGCACTTTTAATGCTGTGCTCGGTGTCCGAGAGGCAGTGGAATGGGGTAGGGTGGGTCACTGGAAGGGGTATCTACTGTCATTAGACCAAGCAAAAGCCTTTGACCGGGTTAACCATGAGTACCTCTGGTCTGTCCTTCTAAGGTACGGTCTGCCTGGGAGGTTTGTAAATTGGTTAGAGATCTTGTACCAAGGGGCTGAGACTTTCCCGCTTGTGAAAGGTTGGTCAGGGTGCCAATTTGAGGTGGGTTCTGGGGTCCGTCAGGGCTGTCCTCTGAGCCCACTTTTATACGCGTTCGCGATCGATCCCTTCCTGAGGAGGGTAGATCGTGGACCGTTGGTGGGAGTCGGCATGGACCAGGCGGGCTCTGGGCCCCCTCTGAGGGTGGTGGCATACGCTGACGATGTTTCCCTTTTCGTATCCTCGAGAGGGGAGGCGGATTGGGTCATGTCCGAGGTCGTGCGTTACTCGGAGGCATCCGGGTCCATGATCAACCGGGAAAAGTGTGAGAGTCTCTGGCTGGGAGGGGGAATCCTAGTTTTGATCTCCCGGGCACCCTTCCAGAGCCCCAGGCCTCCGCCAAAATTTTAGGCATCGAATTTGGCCCCGGGGACTACCCCCAGCAAAATTGGGAGGGCAGACTCAAGATTGCCGCCCAAAAGGTGGACCAGTGGAAGGGTTGGTCTTGAACCCTGAGGGAAAGGGTTAGCTTGGCTAAAGGCTTTCTGCTTCCCTTGTTAATTTACCTGGGCAGTGTGTGCATCTTGCCAGAACCTCTCTGGACACGGGTTTACAGACTGTTCTTCCAGCTGTTATGGGGGAATAGGCTCAACCTAATCAAGAGAGAGGTCACGTACCGTACGAGGAGACTAGGTGGGTTGGGTATGGTCAACCCAGTAGTGTTCTTAGTGAACACCTTTCTTAAAGCCAATATTTCCAACCTCTGGCTGGAGAGGGCTCCTCCGTGGGTATTCTCCTGCAGGGGTTGGTTTCGGCCCTTCTTCCAGGAATGGGAGACAGGAGGGCAAGTTAAGGATCTCCGTACACCTCACGGACATCTCCCGGCTTACGCTACCCCGGTTCTGAAGGTAATCCGCCGGTGGGGTCTGGAAATGAGGGAAATCAGGACCATGTCGAGACAATGTCTTGACAGAAGGGTTCTGTTGACCCATTTCCAGAAGCCCCTGGTCCTCAGGGATTGCCCAGGCCGGGATCTGGAGGTGGGGCTTGGGCTTTTAAATTCAAAGTGGATCCCCACAAAGTTTTGGGACTTGGCCTGGCGCTGCTTTCACGGGAGACTGTATGTAAGGGACAACCTGAAGTACAGGAACTCCGATGATCGGGGTTGTCCCCGTGAGGAGTGTGGCGACGTGCTGGAAAGCATGGAGCACTTCCTCCTTCAGTGTCCCTTTAATGCAGAGGTTTACAACAGGGTGGGTGCTTCCATACGTTGGCCGCGGCTGGCGTCCCTTTCCTACGCCGAGTGGGTCTATGGGGCGTTCAGATCCCTGGGTGGCCGAGAGCGGAGCACTTTATTCCTAGTTAGCGCAGTGGTCAGGTTTTACACGTGGAATGCACAGTGTTTAGTATTGACGCAACAGAAAGCCCTCCCTGGGATGAGGTGGTTAGTAACATCTTGGGTGACCTGGGGAAGGTGCGTTCTTTGGAGTTCGAGAGGTTGGGTGTGTGAGGAGGGCCTCTTGGCTTTGGAGGGGCTTCTCCTTTTAAAAACACACTCAAGGAATAGTTGTTTTTGTGTGTGAATGATGGTAGGGCTAGCATAAGGTGGTGTGGGGTGTTGAGGGAGAGAAGTAGGGACAGATAGGGACAGGGAGGGACAGTTGTAGGGATAGATAGAGAGTTAGTTAAGTTAGGTAGAGTAGGGATAGATAGGGACAGTTTTGTTAGGGACAGAAGTAGGGACAGTTTTAATTGACAAGGGACAGGTTGAATGTGTTGTTGGTAAGGGACAGGGCCTCTTAGGGCTCCAGTCTCCTGGTGGTGGGCTATTTGCATGTCACAGTTGCTTTTTGTTTTGGAAAAAATAAAAGAATTAATGGATATTGAGGCTCGCAGGCACCGATCTTGGGTCTTGTGGGTAAGGCGATTATGTAAAAGTTGATAATGTTGTGAAGTTATGTTATGTATTATTGTGTATTTTGTTATAGGCTAGGTCATGTACTATTGTGTATGTATATAGTGTATATATTAAGTATGTTGTTTATAAGTATATATGTGGATTTTTGCGTATGTAGTTAGAATACGGGGAGGGGTATAGTTAGGTTGGGTGGGGGTTGTTTAAGGGGGTGTTGGGCTTTTGGAAGATTATGGGCAGAACTTTATGGACCCGTTCTAGACGTGATAGGCCATGAACTAATGGACCTGTGGTGAGGTGGGGGGTATAATTATAAAAAAATAAAAAATAAATAAAAATAAATCTAATAATAAAAAAAAATAATAATAATAATAATATATATATACATATGGTGATTGTGATAGGTTAACTATCAGTTTTGCGGCCAGAATGGCCTTTTTTGTATTTGGGGCAGGGGGCCGAATCCTTTTGTTTATTTTCCTGTAAATATGTAAATATGGTAAACGTGTGTGGTGTGAATGTGTATGTATGTGAAAAAAGGAAAATATGGGTTGTTTGGTTTTGTTGTTTTCTTTTTCCCCTTTTTTTTTGGTTTTCTTTTCGGAAGGTTTCCTGCTGGGGGTCCCTTAAGAGCTGAGAAGTTCTGCGAGTGGACTCATGTGGAGGAGAAAAAGGACTTCAGGCAATGAAGGCAAAGATTCTCAAGTTTATGTGTTTGGGTATTTCTTTCTGTGTCGGTTTCATTATGGAATGGTGTTTTGATTTTATGTATATGTTGTATGTATTTTATACTTTAATAAAAAAAGAGTTCCAGCTCCAGTAGCGTCCAGTAAAGCTGCTGCAGTTAAAAAGCTTTTATAAGGATCGAGCTTGGCGGTCCACCACAAGGCGTCCTACTGCCAGTCACAGCCCCTGTGCCTTGGGGTGCCTCCCCAATGCTCTTCACTGAATGTCCCGGGGGTCCGAAGCATTTCCTTTGAAATAATTAAGTGTCCAAACTACAGGTGGTGTAGCTTGCTTAACAGCTAGGTTAATCCGCTGACTAGCAGACACTGCTACTAGGCCCAAAATTATTGTCTGGGCTAGATGCAGTTAAAAATTTGTAATTAGATACTCTCGTTGGACGCTGAGAAAGCATTCCATAGAGTCTCCTGGCACACCATATATTATTCTCTTAAAAAGCTTGAGGTAGGGGACCCTTTTATAGCCAAAATTATGGCCCTGTATCGCAATCCGTCAGCTAGGCTGAAGATAAATGGAACGTTATCATCACCTTTCATAATCACCAATGGGACAAGGCAGGGATGTCCTCTGTCCCCTCTCTTATACATCCTAGTGATGGAGCACCTGCTCTCATCAATTCACAATAACCCCAATATTAGGGGGATTGAGGTGGGAGGCACTGAGTACAAGTGCTCTGCATTTGCTGATGAATGATGTCCTAGTATATATCACTCAACCACATATATCCATCACTGCTGTTATGGCTGAAATAGATCACTTTGGTACATGGTCAAATTTTAAAATCAATGCAGTGAAGTCTGAGGCCCTCGATGTTTCCCTCCCCAAATCCATACAGGATTCTATCCAGTCCAACTTTCCCTTTGTCTGGCCCTCACAGGGTATCAAATACTTAGGAATTTATATTCATAGAGACCTCTCCCATCTATTTTTTCTTAATTTTGGACCCTTTATTGAACAACTCCTCTTACTTCTTGGACGGTGAAGGATTTTTCCTGGTTCGACAGAATAAATATACTAAAAATGAACGTCCTACCTAAACTCTTATACCTCTTCCAAACCATTCCCGTGGTAATTCCCTCAACTTTTTGGAAAAGAATACGCAGTAGCTTTTGCAGATTTATCTGGGCAAGTGGGCGTCCACGCATTCGGGGGGACGTTCTGATCAGACACAAACAAAAGGGGGGCCTTAGCCTTCCGGGTTGTAGAAGGTATTACATGGCAGCAGTACACGCTAGAATCCTCGACTTCTTCCATCATTCGGAGGAGAAATTGTGGGTCAAAATAGCTCAATCCATTTGTCCTTAAGCTCTTACTACTCTCCCATGGTGCGCCCATTTAATTGTCCCCTCTCTTGGCCTCATGTCATATACTACTTATGCCACTGCTTTGCCTTTGAGATCCAAAAAAAAAAGATTATCCTCAATCGACCCCCAGGGCCCCTTGCTCCCGATTTCAGATAATCCAGATTTCCCACCAGGACTATCTGCAAATAGATTTCTCGGTTCAAATAAATCCAATCCGATATTATTTTCTCATGTCATCTCCAATACTTTGTTGCTCCCCATCAATGACTTGTTACAGGGAAGAGCCACTTCCCCAAGGCAAATTTTGAATATAGCCAGTTACTGTTAGAACCCTCTTGTTAGATTTTGTTTCAGTTTGCTGGTCACATGACCTTTTTTCCCTATTTAGTCTGGCTCCGCCCTTCTGGCTTTGCTGGACTTCATTGTATTATCTACTCTTAAGCTAGCCGGGTGCTTAGGTGCCTTACTCTGTCAGTTTTGCTTGATCTTAGGATCTCTTAGTATTTGTTTTCTGTTTTATATTCCCTGCTACACTTTCTGTTAGGAGGTGTCCACCTTTTCACCCAGTCCCTAGATCTTGTAGGGATTCCTCCCTCGCAACTATAGGTCTTCGTTCAGACTAGCTGAGGACTTTAGCGGGTCTGGTCGCAGGATCAGGTCCCCCGTTACATCGTAGGGATCCAGCTCAGCCCTATTGTAGGGACAGAATTCCCACCTTTCCTTAGTGCTTGTAGCAGATCATAACAGTAAGTTCAGCCCAAAGAAAAAAAAAAAAAATCTCTAAGGAAAGATTTTCAGTTTCTATTATGGTGTCGGTTCAGGATTTGGCTCAACGCCTGCAGCGACTCTCTCTGGAGGTGGCTGAAATCCAGCAACACGTGAGTAGTTGTTCTGGAGCTGATTTCGTGGAGTCAAAGGTACGTTTGCCTGATTTATTTTTTGGTGAACAACAAGATTTTTTTTCTTTTAAAAATGCTTGCTTGTTGTATTTCCGTTTGAGACCCAGATCCTCTGGTGATGAATCACAGCGCATAGGGTTCATAATGTCACTTTTGCGCAAAGAACCTCAGGACTGGGCCTTTTCTCTGCAGCCTAGTGATCCATGCTTTAGATCAGTGGATGTTTTTTTTTCTGCTTTGGGGTTATTGTATGATCGTGTTTCATCAGCTGAGACAGAATTGAGACGTTTGAGACAGGGATCAGGTAATGTGGAAAAATATTGTACTCACTTCCGAAGGTGGTCCGCTCAGGTGGGCTGGAACGATTCAGCTTTGAAAAGTTTATTTCTTGCAGGGTTAAGTGAAAGGGTTAAAGATTTGCTGATTGCTTATCCCATACCTGGTAACTTGCAAGAGGCTATGCAATTAGCCATAGGGGTGGATAGGAGACTGCGTGCAAGGGTTAATGAGAGTAAATCTGCCTTGTCAGCTCCAAGTTTGGAGAAGGAATGTACTGACATTGCAGAGCCGATGGAAATTGGAGCAATGACACCTCACTCTCGAGAAAAAGAACGCAGATTTGCTCAAGGTTTGTGTTTCTACTGTGGTAAATCTGAGCATTTCATTAAGAACTGTGCGCTTCGAATGAATAAAGAGAGAAAAAAAAAATGAGGTCAGTTTTGCCCGCATGGCTTGTTTAAACAATAAAGGTGTCTTTCTTTCTGCTACCACTGCTGTTGAGGAGGAATTAATGGAGTTTCGGGTATTTGTGGATTGTGGTTCAACTCTCAATGTGATTGATGGGAAATTTTTGGAAAAACTAAAATTAAAACCCAAACTTCTATCTTCTCCTATTAATGTGGTGTCTGTGGATGGTTCTCACTTGAAAAATGTTACTCACCATATCTGTGAATTTCCTCTTACTATTAATGGTGTTCATCAAGAGAATTTGGATTTGGTAGTATTGAATAATTTACCTTCTCCGGTGATTTTGGGGTTACCCTGGTTAAAATTGCACAATCCAGTACTGGGTTGGTCTACCAATGAAATTCAGTCCTGGAGTCCTAAGTGTTATGACAAGTATTGTAACGGGCGTATTGCTGCTGTAGTTAAGGGGAGTTACCTGTACCTATTCAGGATTTTTGGAAAGTTTTTTCTGATAAGGAATTGCAGGTATTGCCTCCTCATAGAGATTATGATTGTGCAATTGAATTTGTCCCTGGAGCGACTCTTCCTAAAAGTCGTTTATTTAATTTGACTATTCCTGAGAGAAAGGCTTTGGAGGAATACATACAGACAAGCTTGGCCGCCGGTCACATTAGGCCTTCCAAATCTCCTGTGGCGGTTGGATTTTTTTTTGTTAAAAAAAAGGACGGCGGTTTACGGCCTTGTCTAGACTTTCGTGAAATTAATAAGATTACTGTACGCAATCCTTACCCACTGCCATTGATTCCTGATTTGTTTAATCAGTTAGTGGGGGCCAAGTGGTTCTCGAAAATTGATCTTCGAGGGGCATACAATTTGTTGCGCATGAAGGAGGGGGATGAATGGAAGACTGCGTTTAACACTCCACTGGGTCATTTTGAGAATCTGGTCATGCCCTTTGGACTTTCCAGTGCTCCGGCATTTTTTCAGAATCTTATTAATGACATCCTTAGACCTTTGATCGGCAGAAGTGTGGTTGTGTATTTGGATGACATTTTGATTTATTCACCGGATTTGGAGTCTCATTGGAGGAGTGTGCGTGAAGTTATTACAGTTACTGAGTGATAATTCACTTTTTGCCAAACTAGAAAAATGTGAGTTCGCTGTACAGAGACTTAGTTTTTTGGGCTACATTGTCTCCAGTGAAGGTTTTGAGATGGACCCGGTGAAAGTGCAAGCTGTGCAGGATTGGCCTAGACCTATTGGTGTGAAATCAATACAGAGGTTTTTGGGGTTCGCCAATTATTATAGAAAATTCATAAAAAATTTTCTGTGATTGCCAAACCTCTGACCGATCTCACCAGGAATGGTGCTGATGCGGTTCAGTGGACTACTGAGGCCATTGAGGCTTTTGTGTTGCTAAAGGAGAGGTTCAGCTCTGCTCCCATCCTTACGCAGTGTAACGGGTCTAGGAGGCGGAACCTCTGAGCTATTATACAAGGAGGCTTTCCTTGTAAGGGAGAGGGTGGCGCCCGGGGAAGACGGACAGGAAGTCACGGCAGGTGACCGGGGCAGTCTCTGGACAGACAGGCAGGAGGTTAAGGCAAGTGACCGGGGCAGTCTCTGGATAGACAGGCAGGCAAGTGACCGGGGCAGTCTCTGGACAGGCAAGAAGTCACGGCAAGTGACCGGGGCAGTCTCTGGATAGACAGGCAGGTGGTCACGGCAAGTGACCGGGGTAGTCTCTGGATAGACAGGCAGGTAGTCACGGCAAGTGACCGGGGTAGTCTCTGGATAGACAGGTATATACGACCTGAGATGGCTTAGCCTCCCGGTAGGCTCGCAGGCAGATGACAGATGAGCGCCCCCAAGTGAGCAGGCGAGAGTCTCTGGAATAGCCGATGGTCACCGCATGTGACGGCCGAACCTCCAGGTAGGCTAGCAGGCAGATGGCAGATGAGCGCCCCAAGTGAGCAGGCGAGAGTCTCTGGAATAGCCGATGATCACTGCACGTGATGGCCGAACCTCCAGGTAGGCTAGCAGACTGGTAACCGGTGAACATCAGCAGATAAACGGGCAGGCTGGTCCATAGACAGACTGGCAGGTGATGGCGGGCAGACTGTCGGACGATGGAGCCTCCAGGTAGGCTAGCGGACAGGTAGCAAACAACAAACGGGCAGGAAACAGGCAGGTAACTGGTAACGGAACCTGAGGGCTGAAGCAGAGTAGTGAACAGTGCAACAACATTGCTCGGGCACCTCCATTAAGGAGGAGGTGCTTTATATAAGGTGGAGTCCACCGGCATTGGCCGGGGACCTTTTTTGAAAGATGCGCGCGGCCCCTTTAAGAGCGGGGGCGTGCACGCGCGCGCGCCCTAAGCCCAGTGGCAGGGAAGGAGCGCGCAGCCCCAGCAGGGCGGAAGGAGGACGCTGTGTGAGGGTAAGGGGAGCGACGTCCCTGCCTGGCAGAGGACGCTGGCGCAGGGGAACAGCGTCCCTGCCTGGCAGAGGACGCTGGCGCAGGGGAACAGCGTCCCTGCCTGGCAGAGGACGCTGGCGCAGGGGAACAGCGTCCCTGCCTGGCAGAGGACAGGGACGCTGGCGCCGGCGCTACACGCAGCCTGATGTGACTAAACCATTTTTGGTTGAGGTTGATGCTTCTTCTGTGGGGGTCGGCGCGGTGTTGTCTCAGGCAAAGACGGATGGAGTACATCCCTGTGCTTTTTTTTCAAAGAAATTTTCTGAGTCTGAACTAAATTATGATATCGGTAATCGGGAATTGTTGGCAATTAAACTCGCATTTGAACACTGGCGTCATTTTTTGGAGGGAGCGGAATTTCCCGTTCAAGTCTTCACTGATCATAAAAATCTGATCTACCTTGATGCTGCCAAACACTTGAATGCCCGTCAGGCTAGGTGGGCACTGTTTTTCTCACGGTTTAATTTTACCGTTACTTACATCCCAGGTACTAAAAATGTTAAAGCTGATGCTTTGTCTCGCAGCTTTTCTCCTATGGTGGGTACTGAGGAGGAGGAGGAAAACATCTTGCAAGAGGGGGCTGTTATTGCTGTTTTGGACTCCGTGTTGGAAGATGAGATTCTTAAAGCACAGGAGAATGCCCCATCTAACACGCCGCATGGGAGGTTGTTTGTGCCTGGTACCCTGAGGAGAGATTTGTTTGTTGAATGTCATGACTCTCGGTTGGCAGGTCATCCTGGAATCTCTGAGACCAAGAGACTTGTGGGTCGCAGTTTTTGGTGGCCAGGATGGCAGAAGGAAGTCATTAAGTGGGTGCGTCAATGCACGGTGTGTGCTAGATCTAAGTCTTCTCATACTCCTGCTGCGGGGTTGCTTTGCCCTCTGGAGGTCCCTAGTGCACCTTGGACACATTTGGCTATGGACTTTATTACTGACCTTCCCCCTCTGAGGGTTTCACTGTCATCTGGGTGGTCGTGGACCGTTTTAGCAAGATGTGTCACTTGGTTCCTTTCATCAAATTGCCCTGCGCTAAGACTCTCGCTAAGGCCTTTGTCAAGGAAATAGTCAGACTACATGGTGTTCCTACTGACATTGTTTCTGATAGGGGACCTCAGTTTGTGGCTCGTTTTTGGCGCGCTTTTTGTGACAGGTTGGGAGTTCATTTGTCGTTTTCATCCGGATATCATCCTGAGTCTAATGGCCAGACAGAAAGGAAAAACCAGGATGTTGAGCAGTTCTTGCGTTGTTTTGTGACTGATAATCAAGAGGGGTGGTCTGAGTTTCTGCCACTTGCTGAGTCTGCTCTTAACAATCATACATCCGCTTCTGCTGGTTGTTCGCCTTTTTTTTGTTGTACTGGGAGACATCCGTCTTTTGGGTCATTTTCCAAGTTGGGATCGGCTGTACCTGAAGAGAATTTTTCTGGTGTTTTGGAGAGAGTTTGGACTGATGTACGTGGTAATCTTCAGGAGGCTAACAAAAGATCCAAAGTGTATTTTGATAGAAAACGACAAGAGGTTTTGTTTGCTATTGGTGACATGGTCTGGTTGTCCTCTAAGAATCTGCGCTTGAGGATTCCGTCTAAGAAATTGGGTCCCAAGTTTGTAGGGCCCTTTAAGGTGCTTCAGGTTATTAACCAATCTGCTGTTAAGTTGGAGCTTCCCACCTCCTGGAAGATTAATCCGGTGTTTCATGTTTCTCTCTTCAAAAAAGCTGAGGTCTCAGATGGAGACGTCTCGGCCACTGTTCCCCTGGTGGTGGTGGACGGGCAATATGAGATTTCCCGCATCCTAAATTCTAGACGGTATAGAGGGAGTTTGCAGTACCTCGTCGCTTGGAAGGGTTATGGACCCGAGGATAACTCATGGGTGAGGGCGGATGATGTTTCTGCGTCTAGACTTGTCAGAGCGTTTCACAAGAGGTTTCCGGATAAGCCTAAGTCCTAGGGGATCCGGAGGATCCTCTTAGAAGGGAGGGTACTGTTAGAACCCTCTTGTTAGATTTTGTTTCAGTTTGCTGGTCACATGACCTTTTTTCCCTATTTAGTCTGGCTCCGCCCTTCTGGCTTTGCTGGACTTCATTGTATTATCTACTCTTAAGCTAGCCGGGTGCTTAGGTGCCTTACTCTGTCAGTTTTGCTTGATCTTAGGATCTCTTAGTATTTGTTTTCTGTTTTATATTCCCTGCTACACTTTCTATTAGGAGGTGTCCACCTTTTCACCCAGTCCCTAGATCTTGTAGGGATTCCTCCCTCGCAACTATAGGTCTTCGTTCAGACTAGCTGAGGACTTTAGCGGGTCTGGTCGCAGGATCAGGTCCCCCGTTACATCGTAGGGATCCAGCTCAGTCCTATTGTAGGGACAGAATTCCCACCTTTCCTTAGTGCTTGTAGCAGATCATAACAGTTACAACACTTTTATTCAACTGTGAAGAAGCGCACACATCTTCATAGAGATCTCACAAACTTTCAAAAATTGAGCCTATCATTGTCACCCCCTACACACTCCATCTTCCTACTGTATAATCTCCTCATTGCCCAGATAACTGACAATAGGCCAGGATTCTGCGGTGCATGGGAAAGGGAACTGGGGAAGTCCTTCTCTGACTCACAATGGGATAAATGTTTCTTCCTAACACATAAAACCTCAATAGGGTCCAAAGCTCAGGAAACCTCCTTCAAAATTATCTCTAGATGGTACCGGGTACCAGCAGTCCTTCATAGAGTGTATACAGTGGTCTCAGATAGATGTTGGAGATGTGGGGAGGGGGAAGGGACAATGTCACATATATGGTGGGCAAATGTCACGCTGTATAGCAGATATATATATATATGTGATGACAGTAATCTATATCAAAAGGGCAACATACAATATAACATGCGCATAGATATATGATAACATAGAATTACCTGACAGAAAGTCCAGTGCGTCAATACGGAATCCTTTATACGCTGTCTCCGGCTAGAGGGTGACCGGGGTCTATGCTGACCCTAAACTGGGGTCCTAACTAATCCCTCTACCTGGAGGTACTGTTAAAGGTACAGAGGTCCAGGCCACCAGCGTAAACCCTGTCTCCTACAATCCCTGCCAACTGTAATCTAGTCCTAAGAAGGACCCTGATTACCACCAAAGGGAATGAACAGGTAACGGTTAATGAACAGAAAGACATACAAGAAAGACAAGAAATAAAGTAAATAAAGACTTAATACAACACTCACACACAGTAGGAACACCTAAGGTCTCAGAGATAAACTATAAGCTATAAGAGTAAAAAACAACTAAGGAGCTCTTAGCTTAAGTATTCTCAGAACCGATCAGTCTGCTAGACTACATAAAGGCTTTCACCGGCATCTAACAAGCAGACTGGCAGGTTATGAAGGAATCTAATTAAGAAACATAATCAAAAGCAGCCGGGCGAGGGCTGGACCTAGTCTTAGCAAAGAGCTAGGTAAAATTAACTCCCTCATTACCAAACCCAAAGAAACAGCAACTCAGCTGTGAGAAGTCAGAGTGTGTAATCGCGACGATCCTTGTGGCGATTACACCATGACCAGTACCCCCCCTCTACGAGGGGACTCCGGACCCTCAGGGCCGGTCTGCCCGGGTGAGTTGTGTGAAAGGTCCGAACAATCGATCTGCGTTAACATCAGACACAGGGACCCACGTCCTCTCCACAGGAACCATACCCCCTCAATGAACCAAGTATGAAGGGTACGGCGACTGAGACGTGAGTCAATTGATTTTCGACCCATGAAATTCCACGTTATCATTGCCCACTGAAGGCGGAGGTAGAGGTGACGGTATGACTGGTGCCACATACTTTTTAATAATGACTTGTGAAACACATTATGAATTTTTAAACGTAGGAGGGAGGTCCAGACGAAATGCCACAGGATTAATTATGGACTGATCCTGTACGGGCCGTGAATCTGGGACCCAACCTCCAGGAGGGAAACTTTAAGTTTTATATTCTGGTAACCACCAAACTAGATCGTTCACTTCAGATCTAGACCAGAACTTTCCCCTATCAGCCATCGTTTGTAACGGTTCCCCGTAACCTCAGTTTCTTAACCGATCTGGAACTATCAGTCTCCCTGAAGTCCACCGGGGCGTCCCCCTGAGCCCCCAATACCTCCCCTCAAGCTCAGAGCATAAGCTGACACTACAAACCCCTCCTGAGAATAGAACGGATCATCTGTCTTCCCGGCCCCTGGGAAAGTACGAGATAAGGCATCGGAAGCAACTTTATTGAGCAGTCATATGCGCGATGAGGAGGTAACTCTTTACACCCCTCCTCTGAGAAAACCTCTCCAAAGTCCTCCAGAAAAGGAGACAAAGTCCTAGGCACAAACCGCACCGATGACCGTGCTCATGCAGTTATTCTGCAAAATTCACCCCACTGGCTTATTTTCCGGATTGCCAATCAATCACTGGGTTATGTTTAGCCAACCAAGGAAAGTCCCAACACAATGGAGTAGGTAGACCCTCCAACACATAACAAGACAATTGCTCTTTATGTCTTGCCCTACTCGAAGATCTATGTTATGAACAGCTTGTACCAAGCTACCTTGACCGAGAGGTCTAGAATAAATAGAGACTATAGGGACCGGTTTGGCCAATACACTCAGTTGCATACCATGCACCTGGGCAAACCGAGCGTCCACCAGATTAGCCCCGGACCCATATCAAGAAAAACAGAAATCTCTCGTTCTAGTACCAATCACCACCTCGCAGGCACGAGAAACTGAGAGGATTTGGGGACGAAAATACACACTCCCAGGTTAACTCCTTTGCTCGAAGAGGCCCGGATGGACACCCCAACAAAATGTCCCTCTCTCCCCGCAAAGAAACACCTTTAGTCTTGCGGTGCACCGCCAATTCCTTCTACAAAAAGATGTCCCTCCCAACTGCATGGGTTCCTCAGAACAGACCGGGGAACCCGTATAAGGACTTTAGAGTAGGTGGAGTCATCCGGGAGGCGGAGTTACCTCGCGCTCCCCAATTCGTTATCCATGCGAATAGCGAGGGCCATAGCCCTCAGTGTGGGGGAGAATCATACTGGAGCCAACACATCTTTTAATTTGTCAGAAACCCTTGACAAAAACTGGCTCCTAAGAGTGGGTCATTCCACTGAACTGTTGCCCATCTGGAACTCAAAGAAAAATTCTCCGCTGGACGATTTCCTTGCCGTATTTTCGCAATTTGTTTCAGCAAGGGAAACCATCGGATCATATATACCAGACCAGGGCAGTAAAAAATCGATCCATGCTGGAGATTGGGGGCCTGGGGAATAGAGAACGCCCAAGATTGAGGGTCCCCTTGAAGGCGAGATAACAATTCCCACCCTCTGCCTTCACTCAATACCGAGGCCCAGCCGAAAGTACAATTTACATGCCTCCCGGAAATTAAAAAATTTTGTCCCGCCCACCAGTGAACCTGTCGGGAGAGACCTTAGGTTCAGATTGGGTTTTTCCGGGGGGAACAAAACCTTGGACTTAATGTCTGCAAACTCCATGGACAACCCCTGCAACTGCCGGGTTGCTGGGCTACTGGATCATGACAGCTGGGAGAATCTTTTTTTAGGGGCCGGGGGAAAATGCCGCGTATAGCAATATATATTATGTGATGCAGAATTATACAAAAGGGAAAAATACAATATAAATGGAAAATTTTGATAAATAAATTCCTGAAAAAAGTCCAGTGCTAAAAAAGGAATCCTTAACCTGTCTCCGGCTAGGGGGTGAGGGGGGCTATGTGACCCAAAGGGGGGCCAAAAAATCCCCTCCGGAGGTACTGTTTAAAGGGGACGAGGTCCAGGCCCCCAGCGAAACCCCGTCTCCATCAATCCCCCCCAACTGTAATCTGCCCCCAAAAGGACCCTGTTTTCCCCCAAAAAAAATGAACAGGACGGGTTTTGAACAAAAAGACTAAAGAAAGAAAAAAATAAAGTAAAAAAACTTACATAAAACACTCCACCCCAGTAGGAAACCAAAAGGGTTTAGAGAAAAACTATAAGCTAAAGAGTAAAAAAAATAGGAGTCTTAGTTAATATTTCAAAACCGTTCCCTTTGTGACTACATAAAGGGTTTCCCCGGCCTCTAACAAGAAAACGGGGAGGTATATAAGGAAAACTAATTTTAAATTTAACAAAAGCAAACCCCGGGGGGGGCTGGGACCTAGTCTTAGCAAAGACTAGGTAAAATTAACTCCCTCATTACCAAAACAAAGAAACGAACTAGCTGTGAAGTCAGAGGTGTAATCGCGAGACCTTGTGGCGATACACCAACAGCTTTCCTTTAAAAATGCATTTTGGGAAAAAGGGGGTTCCCCTATGAGAAAATAATGGTTTGATATCCCTAATCGCCAAAGCCCTTTTTTATCAATGTTCCAAAAAGTAAACTTAGTTTAAAGGCCCAAAAAAGGGCTCCCCAATAAGGGGCTAAAAAGCTTTCCACACAGGAAAAAACAGAGACCCACCCCGTGGGGAATGGTTTGCGAGATCTCCCCCTTAATAGGATGAAGATCTGTTGCCTTTCCCCCGGCTGATGTTATAGTACGGGTTTTTTGGGGGAATTGGTTGATTTGCAAACCTGCCCTAATCTCCCCCCAAAACTAAGTTATCCGTGATGTCGGCACAACAATGATCATAATCGCACTCTTTGATGGTTACCCCGTGGTCCGCCCTTTTCCTCCTTTCATTGGAAAAATACAGTTGCGGATATTGAGGGGGAACCCCCCTGTACCCCCCCTGAAAGTGTTATGCATAAAATTTAGTTATATCCCCCTTTTTTATGTAATTTTATTTTCTTTACTTTTACCCTAAAAAAAAAAAATTGCATTTGAAAAAAAAATTGAATTTGATTATAGCCGTGGCTACCCGCTGACTACAGCATAAGTTTTTGGGGAGACTTGATTCCAGGGTTTGTAAAAGTAAAAAGCCCTTTATTAACCATTTTTTCCCCCCAAACCATGTGAAAAGTAGTTTTTTTGGGAAAAAGGGGGGGGGAAAAACAAAAACCCCTTTTAAATTTACGTGCAACGCCCGAAAAAAAAAGAAGGGACCCAAAAAGGTCCCATTTTTTCCCCAAAAAATTTGGGGCACAGACCCCATTAAGGGATAATTGCCCCAAGTTTCTTAAAACGGTTTGGTGAGGTGATAAACAAAACCTAAAACTTTTACTTCCCCAGGTGACACGGGGGGAAAAAGCCTTGCGGATCCATGATTTTCATTTTAGAACGTGAGTCTGTCTAATTGTCAGTGACGCCCGTCCTTACTGTCGCACACCACCCGCAGGTGAACCAGTTCAGAGAGAACGGGGGTGGCGGGGGGAGGCAAGATCCCAAGGGGGAAAGGGGAGCTCGGCCCTTTTTTTCCGATTTTGGGAACCCAAAAAAAAGCAAGGGGCCGTGACAAGTTGGGGGGTTGATTTTCATTGTAGATAATCCTGTACCATGTCTCTAGGCGTTGACTATGTGTCTGACTTCTTTTGTCCTTTGGGCCTTTTAAGGATGGGCTAAAAAAGTGGGAAAGGGTTTTGCAAAATTGCTGTTAAAACCCCCAGATCTGTGTTTTGTTACATTGATGTGAAATCGAAAACCCCCCGGTTGGGGAAAATTCAACTTGAGATTCATAGGCACCCCCGATGTTTTTGGAAAAAACCCTGTAAATTTTAAAACAGTTCCCCCTGATACTCCTGCTGGTGAATCCCCTTTTTATGGTAAGGTTATTCAGCTAATTTACTTTTGTACGGGGAAAGAGTGTGGCTCCCCTAGCAGGTTATTTCGAATTTACAATTCGAGGGTTGTTCAGGTTTTAGAAGAAGGCACTAGTGCTTTTCCTCCAGGAGCACCAATCCCGTTGTGTGGGGCGAGGTAAAAATCCGCTTCCTTCCCCTTCCCTCTCCCCCCCAAACCCCCCCAACGAAATGTTTCAAGTCCCTTCATTTGATGATTTCCCGCCCTCGCCGTTCATCCCCCCCTTCTTCCTGGGTCCCCCACCTTCTCCCCGTGGGCTTAGTATAGATGGC
>JARQOD010003653.1:0-62564 GCA_033576555.1 Oophaga sylvatica
GTTAACCAAATTTGTAGTGGCTGTCCCTGTGAAGGATTTAACTGCCCAGACTCCACAGCGATGGATCAGGGAGAGTTAAGTATTGCAAGTGCTTGGGCCTTGAGCAAGCAGGGGGGGGCCCACACGTGGGCAACGGCACTGGCACAGGGCCCCTCATAGTACGCCCATGTGTCTCACCGCAAATGGGCCCATCCCACCATCAGAGACACTTTTTTGTGCTATGAGGGACTCTGTGCCAGTGCCGTCGCCCCGGAGTGGGACCCCCCACCTGCTCAGGGCACCGGCACTTGCCCGGGTGAGCCAGGAGGTGACCCTGGCCCTGGAGGGGGGACAGCCCAGATAGGGAGGGGGAAAAAATGGCATATGTTGAGGTGTAGGCTGGACGTTCAGCAGCTGCAAATGGAGGAATTGTAGAAGTCAGAGGAAGAGGAGGACAAAGCGAGCCATTTTGCTGGAAACCTATGTATCATCAGGGGAAGGTGGGACAAAATCCTTTGAAACCCATGTATGGTTCATTTTAATAGAGGTTAGATCATCAACATTTTGTGTCGACAGACGGGTCCTTCTTTCTGTCAGGATTGATCCAGCAGCACTGAAGACTCTTTCTGATAGCACACTACCAGCAGGGCAAGCGAGCTCCTGAAAGCATACTGTGCCAATTCAGGCCAGGTGTCCAGTTTACAGGCCCAGTAGTCAAAGGGGAATGAATGGTGAGGGAGAACATCGATAGGGGAGAAGTAATTTGTAACCATAGTTGACAACTGCTGTCTCCTGTCTGTTGCTATAGATTCCTGATTACCAGGCGTGTGAGCTGTCCGGGAGAAATCAGTCCACAACATGGTCATGAAACCCCGGTCTCCAACGCCACTTCGGCTGTGTGCACCACGAACACCTCTTCCATTTGGCCCAGTACGGCTCGTGGTAGAACCTGCACCGCTGCTGTGTGCTGGGAATGCCTCTAACAAACGGTTTACCAGAGTTGCTTGTTTGTTGGCCAATATTAGCTCGAGGTTCTCCTGTGGCATGATGTTCTGTAATTTGCCTTTATAGCGTGGTTCGAGGATGCTGGCCAACCAGTAGTCGTCATCCTTCATCATTTTGGCAATGCGGGGGTCCCTTTTTAGGATCCGCAAGGCATAATCACACATGTGGGCCAATGTTCCAGGTGTCAGTGATGCACTGCCAGCGGTGGGTGGAGGAGCACTTTCTGCCAAATCCACATCCCTCCAGTCACGCACAAACCCTGGACCTGAACTTGGCAAGCCAACATTTTCTCTTGCCCCCTGAGAAGCATCCTCCTCCCCAAAATAATCATCCCCCCTCCTTCTCCTCCTCCTCTTCCTCTTCTTCCTCCACCTCGTCCAGGACAGTTCCCTGAGCAGACAATGGCTGAATGTCATCAAGGCTTCCCTGTTCCTACTCTTCCTCCTCCGTTGTAGATGCCTGTTCATTAATGTGCGTCAAAGTTTGCATGAGCAGACGCATAAGTGGGATGCTCATGCTCATGCTTATGATGGTGTCGTCTGCCCTTAAAAGCCGTGTGCATTCCTCAGAACACTGAAGGACTTTACAGAGGTCTTTCAGCTTTGACCACTGCACACCCGACAACTCCATGTCTGCCCTCAAGCTACCTGCCCGTGTATCCTCTCATAAATGCATTACAGCCTGCCTCTGTTCGCACAGCCTCTCAACCATGTGCATGGTGGAGTTCCACCTTGTTGCAACGTCTATGATTAGGCGGTGCTTGTGGAGGTTGAGCGATCGCTGCAGCCTCTGCATGCGACTGGAGTCTACGGGCGAGCGACAGATGTGAGAGCACAGTCTTCGCACTTTATGGAGCTGGGCTTTTAACTCAGGATAATTATTTAAGAAGCACTGCACAACCAGGTTCAAAGTGTGAGCCAGACAAGGTATGTGTCTGAGTTTTGCCAGGGCTATGGCCGCCACAAAATTACGGCCGTTATCACTGACTGTCTTGCCTGGCTCAATATGTATGCTGCCCAGCCATGTCTCAGTTTCTCGCTGCAAGTAGTGGGCCAGTACCTCCGCGGTGTGTCTGTTGTCGCCCAAACACATCATTTGTAAAAAAAGCCTGCTGACGCTTACCACTAGTTGTTCGATAGTGGGACACCTCGTGTGCAACACTGGCAGTTGCGGATGGAGTGCTTGTGCGACTGCGCTCTGTTGACGAGCTTTCGCTTCAGGAGGAGGAGGAGGAGGGTCGAATGCCTACAGCCAACTGTTGCCTATACCGTGGGCTAGGCAGCACTGACCCACCGCCGCTGTCCCCTGTGGAGCCTGCATCCACCACATTAACCCAGTACGCAGTGATGGACACGTAACGGCCCTGGCCATGCCTACTGGCCCATGCATCTGTTGTGAGGTGCACCTTTCCACTCACTGATTGTTTGAGTGCATGGACAATGCGGTCTTTCACATGCAGGTGGAGAGCAGGGATGGCTTTTCTAGAAAAGAAGTGGCGACTGGGTAGGTCATAGCGTGGGACAGCGTAGGCCATGAGCTCTCGGAACGCTGCGTTTTCAATCAAACGGAAGGGCATCATCTCTAATAAGATCAGTTTGGCAATGCAGGCGTTCGAACCCAGTGTAAACGGATGAGAGGATGAGTACTTTCTTGTCCTACTCAGAGTGTCTGCTAGGGTGAGCTGGACTTGAGAGCTGCATATGGGGGAACTATCAGTGGACATGACGGACTGAGAGGGGGTTGTTGCTAGTGATGGTGGTGGTGGTGGTGATGGCCTAGATGCAGTCTTTTGTTGCAAAAACATTGTGATTCCCTGACTGCTTTGGCCTTGCGACGACACCTCAACATTTCTTGCTGGTGGTGTGGCAACCGATGGGCTTACAGTGGGGGAAGCGATGGAGCGTTACTGGCTAACTTCAGTCGGAGACGGTGCACATGTGCTACCTGAGTTTTGTAGTCCGTCCACGCTTGCAAGTGCATGTTCAGTAAATGTCTAAGCATGCAACTGGTATTCAAATTTTTGAGATTATTCCCTCGGCTAAAGGTCCTTCGGCACTTTTTACAGATAACCTTTGCCTCATCACTAGGATTTTGGTCAAAAAAGTGCCACACTGGACTCTTCCTACTATTGTATGAATTTTCAGGGCTTGCACGCCGTGCTAATTTGACCGTCTGGCCAACCTGTCCTGCAACTCTTTTTTTTTTAACACCTTTTTGGAGTGATAACCCCAGCTGCGATGTCGATACCTGCTACGGATCCTTCTCCTCTTGTGAGCTAGTGCCAGCGGCACCCTCTTCACCCACTGGATGCCAATCCAGGTCAACAACTGGGTCATCCTTCACCTCCTCTTCAATTTCACCTGCACCTTCCTCTGTGTCACCGTGTAAGGTGGTATAGTATGCGGGAAGGGGCACCTGAGTTTCATCAGGGTCACATTCTGGCTCAGTTCACTGCGAAGGCAATGTAGTGCTGTGGTTGAATGTACCAGCACAATCATCTAGCAGTGGCTGTGCATCAGTGCACTCCATGTCAGATTCATCTTGGACTGGGGAATTCAGGATTTGACTTGATAACCCAGGGATGGTATGTGAAAAGAGCTCCATGGAATAATCTGAAGTGTGGGCTGCCGAATCCTTCACTTTTGGTGGAGGTGAAGGACGCAAGGAATGTGGTTGTTCCTGACCTGAAGCCTGCACTGATGACTCAGTGCTTGGAGCTTTTGAAACTTCAGAAGAGGAGGAGATAGAGCTGCAGGCTGTTTTGGCAATGTAAGCCAAAACATGTTCATGATGCTTCCGCTTTAAAAGCGGTTTACCTACTCCCAGAAAAGGGAGCCTTCCAGGCCTTCTGCAGCCAGACGATGAGGCAGGCTCAACACCTCCTGCCTTAGGAGCTATTGTGCTTTTAGCACTACCAGCAGATGCACCACCACCACCACCACCATCAGTAGCAGATGGCCCCCCACGACCACGTCCACGACCTCTTCCACCATACTTCCTCATATTTGTGTAAATGTACCCAAAATAACAGCAGATATATGGTACAGTATCAAGCGTACAGCTGTATACGGTGAGGGTGAAAAATTTTAATCTCCGTATATATTTCAGAAGCAACATACACAGTCAGAGGCCCAGTCTGGATAACACCAGAATATGAAAACCAGGAAAAGTGTACTGTATCAGTAGCGTACAGCTGTATACAGTGTTGGGGAATTTTAAATCTTTTTATATTTCAGCAGTAAGATACACAGTCACAGGCCCAGTCTGGCTAACACAAGAGTATGAAAATCAGGAAAAGTGTACTCTATCTGTAGCGTACAGCTGTATACAGTGTTGGGGTGAATTGTAAATCTCCGTATATATTTCAGGAGCAACACACACAGTCAGAGGCCCAGTCTGGTTAACACCAGAATATGAAAATCATATTAAAGCAAGGACCTCCAACGTGGTATTTTCTGAAATACTGCCGGTACCACGTGCCACACCAGAGAGGCAACGGGAGATTAGGGAGGTTAATAAGTGGCTCAAGAATTGGTGTAGGAAGGAGGGGTTTGGGTTCCTGGAGAACTGGGCCGACTTCTCAGTTGGCTACAGGTTCTATGCTAGGGATGGGCTGCACCTCAATGGGGAGGGTGCAGCTGTGCGGGGGGAGAAAATGGCTAGAAGGTTGGAGGAGTCTTTAAACTAGGGACTGGGGGGGAGGGTATTCATTTTATAGGAGGGGAAGGCAGTGCAGATAGAGACCTGGGCACAAATAATGAAATTGGGGGTGGGGGTGGCATGGGGGGTGGGGTTAGAACAGTTAATAATTTAAGAAAGAATAGAGGTTCAGAGAGATACATAAAGTGCATGTATACTAATGCCAGAAGCCTCACCAACAAAATGGCGGAATTAGAATTAATTTTGTTGGAACATAATTATGACATGGTGGGGATATCTGAGACTTGGCTGGATGAGAGCCACGACTGGGCGGTTAATTTACAGGGCTATAGTCTGTTTAGAAATGACCGTAAAAATAAGCGAGGTGGGGGTGTGTGTTTATATGTAAAATCATCCTTAAAACCCATCCTGCGTGATATATGTGAATCTAATGAAGATGTAGAGTCTCTGTGGGTGGAGATTAGGGGAGGGGGGAAAAATAATAAATTATTGATAGGGGTTTGTTATAAGTCTCCTAAAATAATGGAAGCAACAGAGAATATCCTCGTAAAGCAAATAGATGAAGCAGCAACTCAAGGAGAAGTCATTATTATGGGGGACTTCAACTACCCTGAAATACATTGGGGAACAGAAACCTGCAGTTCCAGCAAAGGTAATAAGTTTTTGGCAACTATGAGAGACAATTACCTTTCACAACTAGTTCAGGACCCAACAAGAGGGGGGGCACTGCTAGACCTAATATTATCCAACAGGCCAGACCGCATATCAAATATAAGGGTTGGGGGTCACTTGGGTAATAGTGATCACAAAATAATAAGCTTTCATGTATCCTTTAATAAGATGTGTAGTCGAGGGGTTACAACGACACTAAACTTCAGGAAGGCAAATTTCCAACGGATGAGAGATGATCTTGGTGCAATAAACTGGGACGATATCCTGAGACATAAAAATACACAAAGAAAATGGGAGACGTTTATTGGTATCCTGAATAGGACCTGTGCACAGTATATACCCTATGGGAATAAACATGCTAGAATTAGGAGGAAACCACTATGGCTAAATAGAGCTGTAAGGGGCGCAATAAGGGACAAAAAGAAAGCGTTTAGGGAATTAAAGCAAGTAGGTAGTGAAGAGGCATTAAATAAATACAGAAGACTGAATAAATTCTGTAAAAAGCAAATCAAGACAGCAAAGATTGAGGCAGAGAGACTCATTGCCAGAGAAAGTAAAAATAATCCCAAAATATTCTTTAACTACATAAATAGCAAGAAACTAAAAAATGATAGTGTTGGTCCCCTTAAAAATAGTCTGGGTGAAATGGTGGATGAGGATGAGGAAAAAGCCAATATGCTAAATTACTTTTTTCAACTGTATTTACACAAGAAAATCCCATGACAGATAACATGATCAGAGATAAAAAAATTTCTCCATTAAATGTCACATGCTTAACCCAGCAGGAAGTACGGCGGCGTCTAAAAATCACTAAAGTTGACAAATCCCCGGTCCGGATGGGATACACCCCCGAGTACTGCAGGAATTAAGTACAGTTATAGATAGACCATTATTTTTAATCTTTAAAGATTCCATAATAACTGGGTCTGTACCACAGGACTGGCGTATAGCAAATGTGGTGCCAATATTCAAAAAGGGGCAAAAACTGAACCTGGAAATTATAGGCCAGTGAGCTTAACATCTACTGTGGGTAAAATCCTGGAGGGTTTTTTAAGGGATACTATTTTGGAGTATCTGAAGCTGAATAACCTCATGACACAGTATCAGCATGGGTTTACGAGGGACCGTTCTTGTCAGACTAATCTGATAAGCTTTTATGAAGGGGTAAGTTCAGGACTGGACCAAGGGAATGCAGTGGACGTGGTGTTCATGGACTTCTCAAAAGCTTTTGATACAGTGCCACACAAAAGGTTGATACATAAAATGAGAACAATGGGGATAGGGGAAAATATGTGTAAGTGGGTTAAGAACTGGCTCATGGATAGGAAACAAAGGGTGGTTATTAATGGAGCACACTCGGACTGGGTCACGGTTAGCAGTGGGGTACCACAGGGGTCAGTATTGGGGCCGCTTCTCTTTAACATATTTATTAATGACCTTGTGGGGGGCATACAGAGTAGTATTTCAATATTTGCAGATGACACTAAACTCTGCAGGGTAATAAATACAGAGGAGGATAATTTTATATTACAGGAGGATTTATGTAAACTAGAAGCTTGGGCTGATAAATGGCAAATGAGCTTTAATGGGGATAAATGTAAGGTCATGCACTTGGGTAGAACAAATAAGATGTATAAT
The DNA here is from genome assembly GCA_033576555.1 of Oophaga sylvatica. Lineage (NCBI taxonomy): Eukaryota > Metazoa > Chordata > Amphibia > Anura > Dendrobatidae > Oophaga > Oophaga sylvatica. Next base: position 6,955 of record JARQOD010003653.1, read on the forward strand.
TATGTGCTTAATTGTAAAACACTGGGCAAAACTGTCACTGAAAAAGACTTGGGTGTATGGGTGGACGACAAACTCAAATTTAGTGGCCAATGTCAGGCAGCTGCTGCCAAGGCAAATAAAATAATGGGATGCATTAGACGAGGCATAGATGCTCATGAGGAGAACATAATTTTACCTCTATACAAGTCACTGGTGCGACCACACTTAGAATACTGTGTGCAGTTCTGGTCTCCGGTGTATAAGAAAGACATAGCTGAACTGGAGCGGGTGCAGAGAAGAGCGACCAAGGTTATTAGAGAACTGGGGGGTCTGCAATACCAAGACAGATTATTACACTTGGGGTTATTTAGTTTGGAAAAACGAAGGCTTAGGGGTGATCTTATTACAATGTACAAATTATGAGGGGACAGTACAAAGACCTTTCTAATGATCTTTTTACTCTTAGACCTGTGACGGGGACGAGGGGCATCCTCTACGTCTGGAGGAAAGAAGGTTTAGCCATAATCACAGATGCAGATTCTTTACTGTAAGAGCAGTGAGACTATGGAACTCTCTGCCGTCTAATGTTGTAATGAGTGATTCCTTACTAAAATTTAAGAGGGACTGGATGCCTTTCTTGAAAAGTATAATATTACAGGCTATATTCACTAGTTTCCTAGATACAGCGTTGATCCAGGGAGCTAGTCTGATTGCCGTATGTGGAGTCGGGAAGGAATTTTTTTCCCCAATGTGAAGCTTACTGTTTGCCACTTGGGTTTTTTTTTGCCTTCCTCTGGATCAACATGTTAGGGCAGGTTAGGATAGGATATGGGTTGAACTAGATGGACTTAAAGTCTTCCTTCAACCCTAATAACTATGTTACTATGTTACTATGTTACTATGAAAAGTGTACTCTATCTGTAGCGTACAGTTGTATACAATGTTGGGGGAATTTTAAATCTCCATATATATTTCAGGAGTAAGACACATGGTCAGAGGCCCAGTCTGGCTAACACCAGAATATGAAAATCAGGAAAAGTGTACTCTATCTGTAGCGTACAGCTGTATACAGTGTTGGGGGAATTTTAAATTGCCGTATATATTTCAGCAGTAAGACACACGGTCACAGGCCCAGTCTGGCTAACACCAGAATATGAAAATCAGGAAAAGTGTACTCTATCTGTAGCGTACAGCTGTATACAGTGTTGTGGGAATTTTAAATCTCCGTATATATTTCAGGAGTAAGACACACAGTCAGAGGCCCAGTCTGGATAACACCAGAATATGACAATCAAAAAAGTGTACTCTATCTGTAGCGTACAGCTGTATACAGTGTTGGGGGAATTTTAAATCTCCGTATATATTTCAGGAGTAACAGACACGGTCACAGTCCCAGTTTGGATAACAGCAGAATATGAAAGGCAGAAAAAGTGTACTCTATCAGTAGCGTACAGCTGTATACAGTGTTGGGGGAATTGTAAATCTACATATATATTTCCAGAGTCACACACAGTCAGAGGCCCAGTTTGGCTTACACCAGAATATGAAAATCAGAAAAGTGTACTCTATCTGTAGCGTACAGCTGTATACAGTGTTGTGGGAATTTTAAATCTCCGTATATATTTCAGGAGTAACACACACAGTCAGAGGCCCAGTCTGGATAACACCAGAATATGACAATCAAAAAAGTGTACTCTATCTGTAGTGTACAGCTGTATACAGTGTTGGGGGAATTTTAAATCTCCGTATATATTTCAGGAGTAACAGACACGGTCACAGTCCCAGTTTGGATAACAGCAGAATATGAAAGGCAGAAAAAGTGTACTCTATCAGTAGCGTACAGCTGTATACAGTGTTGGGGGAATTGTAAATCTACATATATATTTCAGGAATAACACACACAGTCAGAGCCCAGTCTGGCTTACACCAGAATATGAAAATCAGAAAAGTGTACTGTATCAGTAGCGGACAGCTGTATACAGTGTTGGGGGAATTGTAAATCTCCGTATATATTTCTGGAGTAACACACACAATCAGAGGCTCAGTCTGGATAACAGCAGAATATCAAAATCATAAAAGTGTACTCTATCTGTAGCGTACAGCTGTATACAGTGTTGGGGGAATTTTAAATCTCCGTATATATTGCAGGAGTAACAGACACGTTCACAGGCCCAGTTTTGATAACAGCAGAATATGAACGCCAGAAAAAGTGTACTGTATCAGTAGCGTACAGCTGTATACAGTGTTGGGGGAATTGTAAATCTCTGCATATATTTCTGGAGTCACACACAGATAGTCAGCCTGTATTTGTATGTGATACCAGCCGGTACACGGTACTGTGAGGAGCGTACAGCTCTATACGGTGTGGGAAAAAATGAACACTCAGTAACTGAAAGAAATTTCCCCCTTCTCACTGGCAGGCAGCCTAGTAATCAGCTCTGCTGCGCCACCAAATAAATTTCCCCCTTTTCACTGGCAGGCAGCCTACTAATCAGCTCTGCTGCTCCACACAAGCAATTCCTCCCCTGTCACTGGCAGCAGCCTAAGAACCAGCGTTGCTGCACACACCAAAATCCTCCCCTGTCACTGCTCAGTAACTGTACAGCTAATCGCTATCAGCACAAGCACAGTTTTTTTTTCTTTGCTCTAATGCTCTCCCTGCTGAGAACCAGCAGCAGCAGCCTCTCCCTACACTAAGATCGCCAGAAGTAAAATGGCGGTCAACGCGAGGGATTTTATATGCATTGTGACGCCACACAAAGCCTGCCAATCACTGCAATGCACTTCTCTAAGATGGTGCTGGCCGCTGCCCATGTCATCGCGTTGCCCACAGCCTGCGTCCTTGCTCATTGGCCGAGGAAAGGCCTTTAAAGTAGTATGGGAAAACCGACTTGGGCAAAATGGTCGCCGAACACGTCAGTGTTTTTTGAAATTGACCGACCTGTTTCGCTCAACCATACTCGACACACATTCCTCTGCCCATACTGTCTCCTTGCACATTTTCCCCAATATCTATACTGTATCCTCCCGCTTTCTTCCCTCTCCCCATACTGTCACCTCACACATGAACCTATCCTGTTTCCTCACACATTTGCCTTCCCTTACACATACTGTCTCTTCTCACACTCGCTCCTGCCCATACTGTCTTATCATACATTCCCTTCTTTCCCACTCTGTCTCCTCACTCATTTCCCCCTGCACAAATTGTGACTTGTCATACTTACATTATAGCTGTCTCTTCTAATCATGTCTGGTGACAGCATTTTACACCTTCTCTGAACTAGTTTTCAGCTTGACAATTAGCTTGATGAACAGAAGAATCCCACTCCAGTGACCAGCAAAATGCAGCTGCCTTGATGACATCATGGACCACCACATCAGGTAGCCCGACTGTGCCCCCATGCATGTTGAGCTCAGGGCATATGTCCTACCTATCAGTGGCTGCTGCAGGGGAAATGTTTAGCCGGTCACTTCAAACTGATGATGTTACTAAAATTCTTAGGAGCTGTGATGTTTCATATTGAAGAAGTTGTCTACAATGTGTGCAGAATTATTAGGTAATTGAGTATTTTGATGGTATCATAATTTTTATGTATATTTTCCAACTCCAGGCTGTACAAACTTGAATGCTTATTGGTTTGAACCAGGTCGGGTGATGTGTATTGTGTGACCTAAGGATAACAAACAATTCGTAAATATCGGGTGCACCACAATATTGTGACGTAAATCAGGGTGTTACAGGATGCATCGAATGTATGCACAACCAGAAAAAGGGGAAAAGAACCGATGCATAAAAACCTGCGCAAATGCCTATGTTTTTTGCCATATGAGATTGTTTCTTGCAGATTTATCTACATACCCATGTAGGATTCTAGGGTTTTGGCTTTCCACAATATTGTATATATATTTTGTGATTAACCACAATGTAACCTGGGTCTATTTTATTCTGTAGACATATATCTACAGAATCAGCTGTAATTGTATAGGGCATGACATCATGTTGGTTGCCCCCTTTTGGGGCAGGGTGGTAGTATCATGGTTTTTTCTTGTTTTTAACTTTCCCTGTTTTTGTGTCTTTGTGTCAAACGTGTTTAGAAAAAAAAGCACAAATTAACTGCCAAACATTTCAGAAAAATCAAAGTGAGATGACCAGGAGCCCATTATCCACCAGTTCTGTCATATTCTAGAACTGCAACCTTCCTGGAGTGCTCAGAAGTACAAGATGTTCAGTGCTCAGAGACACGGCCATGGTAAGGAAGGTTGAAATCCGACCACCACTGAACAAGACACATAAGTTGAAACACCAAGACTGAGCCAAGAAATATCTGGAGACAGATTTTTCAAAGGTTTTATGAACTGATGAGATGAGAGTGACTCTTGCCGGACCAGATGGGTGGCACAGGGCTGGTTCAGTAATGAGCACAGAGCTCCACTTTGACTCAAAAGCCAGCAAGATGGAGTAGTGCTAGAGGCAGTATTATTGAAAATGAGCTAATTGAACCTCTTTTGGGTTTAATATGGATTGAAAATTAACTATAAAACTCACTACCATCGTTTAGAAAATACTTCAAGCAGTAGTACAGGAAAAAATCTGCAGCTTTCTAGAAAAAAAGAGCAACACCCAGGATGTGGAGGGAAATGGCCCAATGGGAGGGAGGAGACACGAGACAAAAGTATATTAAAAAATGCCTTTATTGTACAAAAATTGGCTAACAACCATGCAATAAAACCATGTAAAAATGAAATATGTAATAAAATATTATTAATGATCAGAACACACCACAATCTGTGAGCTGTAATATATACACACTCAAATATGAATATACATATAAATACAAAGAATTGTGTATAATTATGCTCTAATAATAATAACCAGGAACATGGTATATGAAATTTTTTTTTTTTATATATAATAATAAATATTGCACGTGGCACAAAAAATAAATAAAAATAAACAAATTGTAAAAAAATCTGAATAAAATAGTGCTAATTAATGAAAAATGCAGTGTAAAAATTTTTTTTTATGAGTGTGGTCAAATATGTGCCAAAATTAACACATCAATTCAGCACAAACAGAAAAAATATACTGTGCTTCACTGTGCATAGTGTGTAAATAACTTACAAATTAATGTGCTGTGCTATACTATGCAATTGTGCATAAAAATGTGCCACGTAGTAAAAAGAACAAAAAACCATACCTGGGAGCATAATCAGCGTGGTGTGCAAAAGAACGCGCCCCGACGCGCGTTTCGGAGATTTAATCCTTCGTCAGGGGATATATATATTTTTCTAAGCTTTCTAGAAAACCATTATTTTTATGTAGAGCAATGCTCCATCACATGCATTGAAGTCTCCGCTGCTTGGCTGCCAGTAAAGGCTTTAAAGATTAAAGAAGAATTAGATGGTCCCTTCCTCACTTGGTCTAAACCCTACTGAGAACTTGTGACCCTTCCTAAATGGGTCATTTACGATGAAAGAAAACAGTACACCTCTGTTGCTGCCTAAAAAGTCAATTGTCAACAGATTAAGAAACTGACAGACTCCGTGGATGGAAAGCTTATGACTGTTTTTGACAAGAAGAATGGCTATATTGGTCACTGATATATTTTTAAGTATCAGAAAGAATAAATAATTGAGCTGGGAAAATTTATGTTTTCATTTAGTTATTAGTGATGAGCGAACAGGCTCACCACTACTCGGTGCTCGCCCGAGTATCACGGTACCTGGTGTACTCGGCGAGCACCAAATATTTCTGGGATTACTGGGTGGGAACTCGGGTCTCCATCCAGCATTTTTGAAGGACTTTAGAGACCCAGCCATCTTTTTTGTGGACGTGCAGTGATTAGCTGGCTGCATAGCATCATCAGGGGTATAAGAGACCGTGCGCCGCCCTGCTCGGCGCAACGTTTTTTGTGTCAGTCGAAAAATTGGACAGCGACGATCCGTCGCTGTCTGATTTTTGCTAGAATGGAAGCCTATGAGCGCAGGATCCGTCACTGTCCGACAAATGATGGAATTCGTAGCTGGATTCCGTCATTTGTTGGACAGCGACGGATCCTGCGCCCATAGCGGGGGTCTGTGTGGGGGTATGCGGGGCTGTGAAGTGGTCTGTGCGGAATCTGTGAGGCTGTGCTGGGTTTGTGCGGGCTGTGCGGGTCTGCCGCGGCTGTGCGGGCATCTTGCAGGGCTGTGCGGGGTATGCGGGGTTGTGCGGGCGTCTATGAGGGGGTCTGTGCGGGGGTGTGTGGGAGTTTGTGGGAGTCTGTGCGGGGCTGTGTGGGGGTCTGTGCGTGGGTCTGTGCTGGTCAGCCGGGCTGTGCGGCGGGTCTTGTGGGGCTGTGCGGCAGTATGCGGGGCTGTGCGGGGGTTTTCGGGGGTCTGTTGCGGGCTGAGCTGGGGTGTGCGGGGCTGTGCGGTGGTGTGTGGGGGTATGCGGATCTGTACGGGGGTATGCAGGGCTGTTCGGTGCTGTGCGGGGTCTGTGTGGGGTGTGCAGGCGTATGCTGGGCTGTGTGGGGGTATGCGGGGCTGAGCTTGTGCTGGGGTATGTGAGTCTGTGCGGGGTATGCGGGGCTCTGTGTGAGGGTCTGTGCTGGTCTGCCGGGGCTGTGCAGAGGTCTGTGCTGGTCTGTGGGGTTGTGTGGAGGTATGCGGGTCTGTGCTGGTCTGCCGGGCTGTGCAGAGGTCTGTACGGTCTGTGGGCTGAGCGGGGGTCTGTGAAGGTCTGTGGAGCTGTGCGGGGAATGCGGTTCTGTGCGGGGTCTATGCGGGCTGTGCGGGGTCAGTGCGGGACTGTGTGGGTCTGTGGCTTCGGGGATTAGGTGTAGATGGTGAGTATGAACTATATATGTGTGTATGTTTATTTTTTTATTTTTTTTTTACATTCAACACATTAGCCAGATGATGGGACTACTACTGTCCCATCATTGGCTAATGTGTTAATCACTATCACTGTAGCAAGCATATTCCGATGGGACTTGTAGTTCCATCGGACGATGCCTGCACACACAAACACACACACACGCATAGCCCGCACAGACCCGCATACCCCCGCACAGACCCGCACATACTCCTGCACAGCCCCGCACAGACCCCCCGCATACCTCTGCTCAGATCCCCTCAAACCCCCGCACAGACCCTCACATACCCCCGCACAGACCTCCGCACAGCCCTGCATACCCCCGCACAGACCCCCCCAAACCCTCGCACAGCTCAGCACAGTGCCCCGCACAGACCCCCGAACAGCCCCGCAAACCCCCGCACAGACCCCCGCACAGCCTCGCAAACCCCCTGCACAGCCCCGCACTGACCCCCGCATACCCTCACATAGTCCCACACAGACCCCCGCACAACCCCGCAAACTCCCCGCACAGCCCTGCAAACCCCCACACAGACGCGCACATACACCCGCACAGACCTCTGCACAGCCCCACACAGACCCCAGCACATACCTCCGCACAGCCCCGCAAACCCCCGCACGGACCCCTGCACAGCCCCGCATGGGGCGATCCCCATGATGTCCCTGTGTCATTTGAGCAGTGTTTCCATCATTTTCTGACGTTTTTAGACCTTAAAAGGATCCCTGGGGTCGCGGCAAAAATGCTTGGGTCTCCCATAGACTTTCATTGGGTTCGTTGCTTGGGTCGAGTACCCGAGTATTCCAATTTGCTTTACCAGAGCAACGAACACCCGAGCATTTTAGTGCTCACCCATCACTATTAGTTACTTAATAATTCTGAACAGCAATAGTTGCCCAATAATTCTGCACAAAGATATATTATTCACCTAAAAAAGACAAAACATCATTTTTACTTTCTTAGATATTCAGATGTCAGGTTTATTAACCTTTTGGAGTGACCGACAGTTCTGTAATAACAGAATAAATAATAAAATTAATCATCAAAAATACAAGTTGTACACACAAATGTTCACACAGTGTATAATATGTCTAGTCTGTAAAGGATAATTTTACAGTTGACTCCTTTAAGGATAATTTTACTATTAAATTGAAACTTCCAGCATTGTAAAGATATTTATGGTTATTCAGGACAATTTGGGTTACATAATGTTTGCATTTAATACAAATGACAAACACACTTTACAAATGTACTTAATTATTAAAATGAAATAATCAAAGGACTAGAAATTCATTACAAAGAATTTGGGACAGCCACATGTCCTCCAGGACATGTTTATATGATGACATCAAAAGCTTGAGTTCATTAATCCACATATCACCCACAGGGTGCCCACAATTCAAGGATGTTCCCTATTTATGAAAGTGGAATCGCTAGCTAGAATATTTTCTGTAGGTTTTGAAAGCTAGGATGCAACCAAAACCTTTAATTAATGAGTCAAGACACTTTTTACAGGCTTGTTGCTTGTTGATGAGATTAGCGTCTTTACCAATGCTCTGAACCAGAAATATAATTGGGGGTTCAGCATGGGGTTTTAAAAGGTGATGGGAAGGAGGGTGCGAAATAACTGTTCAAGGGCCACAGTCACCTCTGACTGCAACAATCATGCTCCATCTTCGCTAGAAGAGGGAGCACAGAGACTGCGATACAAACAGGAGGTGGATGATCTGGAGGTTACCATATCTTTTAAAAAATTTCACACTTTAGTTGCTCTGTTCATAAAATAAAAAAGGTAACTCACTACTCAGATTCTTGGAAAAGAATTGAATGGTGATGGGTATGTGAAGCTGCAGTGTGAAGTGCTCATGCAATGTCAGGCAAGAAGCTAAAAGATAATAAAATGCCCTCAGCTGTGACATTGAGAAGGCAGCTATGACATTAGGGATAGGGCCTTGTGTTGTGACATTGATTTGGTGGGGCAAGGTGTTATGACATTAAGAAGGTGCTGTGACTTTGAGGATGCCGGACCACAGTCAGATGGTTCTGCGGCATAAAGAAGCAGCATCTTCTTTTTCGACAAGAAGAGCACTCAAAACCTTCGTACCGATATTTGTTACCTCTGGTGGTTCATATGCAGTGAGCATGTACTTTGTGCACAATTATATTGCATTTTTTATTTTGATGATTAATACAGTGTTGTCAGTCAACATAAAAGGTTAACAAACCTGAAATCTTAGTATTTAAGAAAGTAATAAGTCTTCCATTCATGGAGTCTGTCTGTTTGTTAATCTGTTGACAATCAACTTTTTGGGCAACACCAACCACAACCTTCCAGACACTGCTCAGAGAGGTGACTGTTTTCCTTCATCATAAATCTGCCATTTAAGAAAAGCCCACAAGTTCGCAATAGTGTTTAAGTCAGGTAAAGAAGGGTCCATGTTATTATTCTTTTATTTTTAAGGTCTTTATTTGCAGCCAAGCAGTGGCGACTTCGATGCATGTGATGGAGCATTGTGGTTCACAAAAATCATGTTCTTTTTAAAGATGTAGACTTTTTCCTGTACCACTGCTTGAAGAAAGTGTCTTCCAAAAATAGTAGGAGGTTGATTTTAAGACCACATTCAACCTGAAAAGATACACATAGCTCATCTTTAATAATACTAGCCCATAGCAGTAACCTACCTCCACCTTGCTGGTGTCTGCTTCAAAATGGAGCTCTGTGCCTTACTGATCCAGACACGGCCCCTGGTCCAACAAACAAGAGTTACACTTATCTCATCATTTATAAAAACAACACTGAAAAATCTGTCTTCAGATACTTCTTGGCTAGTCTTGACAGTTCTACTTCTGTGTCTTGCTCAGTGGTGTTCGGGTTTTCTGTCTCCTTTACCTTGGTGATATCTCTGAGCACTGAATATTTTGTACTTCTGAGCACTCCATGGAGGCTGCAATTCTAGAATATCACAGCACTGGAGGATAATAGGGTCCTGATCGCATAACATTTGATTCTTCTCATACCTTTGGCAGTTAATCTGCATTTTTTGTCTCAACATGTGTTTGCCACTCTCTTGACTGTTTGCAACAAAACTTTGAAGGTTCTGTAATTACACCCCCAAATCTTAGCAATTTTCTCAGTGCTGCACTCTTCTGCAATCCGAGCACACTTTTTTTTCTCCATTTGCTTGTTGACACTGCAGAATACAGCCAGAACCTTGTCATAGTATAGTGTGAAAATCCAGCTATTTTAAATGGGTTTGCCTGTCCCAGCGATCACATCTGAGTGCACAGAAAAATCTGCCATTTTTGTGGTACTGTAATAATTTTTTGTCGTGTCTTATACAATTTCTTGGCAATATGGAGATACACCGCACACTCTATGGTATATATGCAAGAATTATTTTATTCACAAGATAGACATAATAAGGGAGCAAAAATAAGATAGAAGCGACTATACAAAAATTTTGACGTTTCGACCCTCCCGTGTTTTTTTCAAAGAGTCGCTAGAGAAAGATCTAGGTGACAAAACAAAATAAATTAATATCCAATGACAAATAATAATACAAAAATTACATTCATATCCTTTGTGTAGAGTGAGAAGAAACAGCCATAGAAACTAATATTAAACACGTATGGAAAAAATAAATAAAAAATAAAAAAAGAGAGTTGAAAAGCAGCAACTGTGTCTAAATTCACATATGTGAGAAAAGAAAAACACAAAAGAGTTTAATAAATTACCTCCAAGTAATAAGTAAAGAAAATTTTGATAGGATATCCAAAGTGAATATGAGTTGCTGTGAGGAATAATGTTAGAAAGATAAATTACTGAGGTATTTACACCATTGTAGAAGGGTTGCATACAGTAATAAAAAGGTACCTGTTTCATAAGAAGTATAAAGCCTAATAGATGGCAATATAGTCCAAAGTATTTGTGGACCTAGAAGAAATAAGACCATTAGGTAATCTAATATGAGATAGTTCATAGGATAAGCACCAGGACGAGAAATAAGTGTAAAGACCAATAATGGCCATATAATGCGATGAATTGGATGTAAAATATAGGGTAAACAATAGATAATGTTCCCTGGCTGGAATTACTGGGCTATATGATAGGTAAAATATAGTAGCACATTATAATGTCGGTATATCACAGGCGCCACTAGGATGGGAGACAGGCACGGCATTATTTACAATAGTCTTTGTCATTGTAACTTAGCTGCGTTATGTTGGTACGAATTGAATATTCTGTGCTCACCTATCCAGGGTCTATGAGTAGCGGCGCTCCCGCGCCTTGCTGAATGCGGCGTACTGGAGAGGAACGAGCGCCCATCTTAAATAGCGCTTGTTAGGTCTCGGGGCGGAAAAGAAACATCCAGCCCGGAAGTGACGTCATGGGCAGGGAAAGGAACCTACTGCGCAACTGCAGAGGTTGTCAGGGAGACAGTGTGTGTTGCGGTTAGGCTGCGCAAGCGCAGTAACATGTAAATGATTCATTGAATAATGCTGTTTAATGTGGAAAGGAAAAAATGCAGAGGAGAGCCTGGGTATGAGATCCTAAATAAGGGAGAGGTTTGAGGGATAAAGTCATGCAGTAAATATGTATGTGGGACATGAAAAAGAGAAATAAATATTGGCAAAATGTGAAAAAAATTTAATAAAAAAATAATAAATAAAAAAATAGAAGGTAATTATAACTATAATGTAGTAGTGAAGTTGCGACTCACCAATGGTATGTCCAGTCAACGGGTCTAAGGAAAAGGAAAATTCATTAGATACGTTCTGAAATTAGACTAGCCAGTCAATTTCTCTATTAAGACCCTTAGGTGAAAGGGTATCTAAAGTATGGATCCAAAAGGTTTCTCTGGTGTTAAGCAATTTTATATGGTTACCACTAGTGTTGAGCGATACTGCTCGATATCTAAAAATATCGGATCGGAATGGTATCGCCGATATCACTAAATATCGCCGATATCCGATTCCGATACCGGAAGTCCCATGTAAGTCTATGGGAACAAAATATCGCAACTAAAAAAAACCTTTATTTCCTTGTAAACACTAAATATACACACATAGAATACATATATATATATATATATATATATATATATATACGTCATTGTGACATATATATATATATATGTATAGTTTATACACTTCTACATAGTAAAATATCCTCTGATTCAATTGCCGGTAAAGCCGGCTTCTGTGACAAGACAGAAGCACCCGACATGAAATGACACTTGGTGTACATAGGGTTAACCATGTCTTTTCATGTCGTTTGCAATCTGATTTGCACAAACAATTACATCAGTCTATGTGTGCAAAATTTCACACCTGTAGGGGTTAATTAAAGGTGTAAATTCGTTGTAAAAAAAACGGACTTTTTTGCTACGAATTTACACCTTTAATTAACCCCTACAGGTGTGAAATTTTGCACACTTACACTCATGTAATTGTTTGTGCAAATCAGATATCAAACTACATGAAAAGACATGGTTAACTCTATGTAAACCAAGTGTCATTTCATGTCGGGTTCTGCATTTTCACAAAAGCCGGCAATTGAATTAGCGGCTATTATACTATGTAGAAGTGTATGAACTATAAATATAAATATATATATATATATGTGTCACAAATTTAATGACATGTATATAATATATATGAGGTGTAAAATTGCTGAAAAAAAATGCGTGGGCTCCCGCCCTATTTTCGCAACCAGACAGACAAAGCCAGTGAGTGGGGGCAGATAATAATAGCCCAGAGAGGGACCATTATTTTTGCCCCCCCCCGGCTACTAACATCTGCCCCCAGACACCCCAGAAAGGGCAAATCTCTAATTAGATTTGCCCTTTCTGGCACTTTGACCGTCTATTCCCATTGCCCTGTAGCGGTGGCGAATGGGTTAATAAGGGGTTAAAATGACCTTGCAATTGAAAGGTCACTTTAAGCCAGGTTAATAATTGAGAGCTGTCAATTAGACAACTATCAATTATTAATCCTATTGTATGAAAGAAAAATCAAACACACACACTTTAATAAAAAAGTTTAATGAAATAATCACACAGTTTTTGACCATATTTTATTTTCCTGCTAAAACCATTTCCTGTAATAAAAATAAAATAATAAAGCAAAATTATTCTTACCAATCCGATGTACAGTCAGGTCCCACGGTGTAATCCTTCAGAAAGGGTTAATGTTTACTGCAGGGACCGCAGCTAATGCTGCAGCCTCACAGTAAACCCCCAAATGAATGAGTTCCTCTCCTGGCTGACAGGAGAGGAAGTGGAAAGCTTAATTGATTGCTTTCCACTTTCACTTCAGGTCAGCCAGGGACACAATCAGTGACGTCAGAGGGAACTGGTTAACAAAAATAGGGGATCCCCTCGAAAAAAATTGGCGTGGGGTCCCCCCTATTTTTGTTAACCAGCCAGATGAAGCAGACCGCTGAGGCCTGGATTTTCAGGCTGTTAAGGAGCCAAGATCCATGGACCTTGCCAGCCTGATAATACCAGGCCACAGCAGTCTGCATATCTTGGCTGATTAACAAAAATAGGGGATCCCCTCGAAAAAAATTGGCGTGGGGTCCCCCCTATTTTTGTTAACCAGCCAGATGAAGCAGACCGCTGAGGCCTGGTTTTTCAGGCTGGTAAGGATCCAATATCCATGGACCTTGCAAGCCTGATAATACCAGGCCACAGCAGTCTGCTTAGCTTGGCTGGTTAACAAAAATGGGGGATCCCCTCGAAAAAAAAACGGCGTAGGGGTCCCCCTATTTTTGTTAACCAGCCAAGTAAAATGCAGACTGCTGCGGCCTGGTATTAAAAGACTGTCAAGGCCCATGGATTTTGGCCCTCAACAGCCTGATAATACCAGGCTACAGCAGCCCCACATTTGGCGCATCAAAAGATGTGCCAATTGTGGCACTTTACCCGGCTCTTCCCACTTGCCCTGTAGCGGTGGCAAGCGGGGTAATAAGGGGTTAATGTCACCGTTGATTGCACGGTGACAATAAGCCCGGTTAATAATGGAGAGGCGTCAATAAGACACCGATCCATTATTAATCCCAAAGTTATTAAATGCATAAAAAAAAGACAAAGCAAGAAAAAAGTATTTTAATGAAATAAAAGAGACAACACAGTTTTCATTTCTTTTATTGTACTCTCATTCCTGCGACGCCATCGATCTCCTGTAAAAAAAGAAAAAAAAAAACCAACAGTATACCACCTGTCCGACGCAGTCCATAGTAACGACTGTCCCACGGCGATCCAGCTCTGCTACATCGCAATGACAGGCAGAGCCTGTCATCGCGACGCAGCACAGCTGATTACCTGCTTCCCCGGCGGTGACGTCATCGGACTGACTGCTTTACGGCCGGGATTACCCAGCAGTCACTGCAGTTATCGCGAGAAACTGCATGTGACCGCCGGGGAAAGATGATGGCGGCCATGAAGCAGTCCAGGCCGTGACCGCCGGAGATCTTCTGCCAGTAAAGTGCCGCTGACTCCTGACAGACCCGACCGACGGACACTGACAGTGACAGACCCGACCGACGGACACAGACAGTGACAGTGACAAATCCGATTCCGGTATTCGATATGACGAAAATATCGGTATTCGGAATCGAAAGGCCGATACAGCTAATATCGGCCGATACCCGATATTTGCAGTATCGTATCGCTCAACACTAGTTACCACCTCTTCTAGGATGCGGGACATGTTCAATGATTTGGAATTTTAATTGGGCCACTGAATGACTAGAGTTAATAAAATGGTCAGGAAGTGGGAACCAGGTTTTGCCACACCATATTGTGGATTTATGGCTGGCAATGTGGTCCTTTACATGCTGGGTGGTCTCCCCCACATATAGGAGACCACAGGGACACTTGATAATATAAATTACAAAATTGGAGTCACATGTAAAATATCCCTGTATGGGGTATGTCTTGCCTGTTCTGGGGTGGGTGACACAGTCTGATTTAATACCATTTGAGCAAGCTGCACAACTGAGACAAGGGAAGGTTCCATTACGGCGCAAGCTCAGTAACCTTTGTGTTGCAGTGGGGCGTGCGCTGCCAATATCAGCTCGTATAAGTTGGACCCTGATGTTGGAGGGTCTTCTAGTGCTCATGAGTACTGGTTGATGAAATGGTGTGATATTGGGATAGGCCTGTCACGCTGTCTCTGTATACAGGAGGACCGGGGTCTATGCTGACCCTAAGCTGGGGTCCTGACTAATCCCTCTACCTGGAGGTACTGTTGATGGTACAGAGGTCCAGGCCGCCAGCGTAACCCTATCTCCTGTGAATCCCTAACCACTGTAATCTAGTCCTGAGAAGGACCCTGATTACCATCACAGGGAACAGGAAGGTAACTGCCTTCACACACAGTATAAGACGAACGAGACAGTACAAGGGGTAAAATAAAAGACCACCTTGCATACAAAACTACCACTACAGAGGGAACACCAACGGGTAAGGAGATAAATAATAAAGCGAGGAGAGGAGAAAACCACAACAGGTACTCTTAGCTTTAGACTTCTCAATACGATCCGCTCTGCTAGTCTGCATGAATGCTTTCACCGACACTTCCCTAGCAGACAGGCAGGTATTTGAAGGAATCCAATTACAACAACATTAATTGCAGCTGAGCGAGGCTGGTCTTGTCCAGCACAGAGAGAGGGAGAATTAACTCTCTCTCTGCCGAAAAACACCCAGCACCGGAAACTCAGCTGTGAGAAGTCAGGGTGTGCAATCGCGACGATCTTCGCAGCGACACACCCGTGACAGTACCCCCCCTTCTACGAGGGGCCTCCGGACCCTCAGGGCCGGGTTTATCTGGGTGAGTAGTGTGGAAGGCCCGAACCAATCGGTCTGCGTTAATATCCGACGCAGAAACCCACGTCCTCTCCTCAGGACCATACCCCCTCCAATGAACAAGGTACTGAAGGGACCGGCGATTCAGACGTGAATCGATGACTCTCGACACCTGGAACTCCAAGTTACCATTGACCACCACAGGAGGAAGAGGTAAAGGTGAAGGTATCACCGGCGCCACATACTTCTTAAGTAACGATCTGTGGAACACATTATGAATTTTAAATGTAGGAGGGAGGTCAAGACGGAATGCAACCGGATTAATTATAGAACTGATCTTGTATGGCCCGATGAACCTGGGACCCAGTTTCCAGGAGGGAACCTTAAGTTTTATATTCTTGGTAGACAACCATACCAGATCGTTCACACTTAGGTCCGGACCAGACACTCTCCTCCTATCAGCCATACGTTTGTATCGGTTCCCCATAGTACTCAGATTATTCAGCACTCCTCTCCACACTGAAGCAAGTGACGACGAAAATCGTTCCTCCTCAGGAACCCCAGAAGAGCCCCCCTATTGAAAGTACAAAACTGGGGGTGAAAACCATATGCCCCAAAAAACGGGGACTTACCAGTGGACTCGCTCCGCCTATTATTTAGAGCAAACTCCGCCAGAGGTAAGAAAGAAGCCCAGTCCTCCTGGTTCTCTGACACAAAACACCGGAGATATGTCTCCAAGCTCTGGTTCAGACGCTCTGTCTGACCATTGGTCTGCAGGTGAAAAGCCGATGAAAATGACAACTGCATCCCCCTCCGTGTACAAAATGCTCTCCAGAATTTGGACACAAACTGAGACCCCTGATCCGACACCACATCGGAGGGTACCCCGTGAAGCCTTACAATCTCAACCAATAAACACCTGAGCAAGAGTTTTAGCATTAGGAAGAGCAGGAAGAGCGATAAAATGTGCCATCTTGCTGAACCTGTCCACTACAACGAGTATGACTGTTCTACCCGAAGATGGCGGGAGAGCCGTAATAAAGTCCATAGACAGATGAGTCCACGGACGCTCCGGGATCTTCAAAGGTAAGAGGGTCCCCGACGGACGGGTATGTGGGGTCTTAGAGCGCGCACAAACCTCGCAGGACGCGACAAAAGTTACCACCTCCCTATGTAAGTTAGGCCACCAAAACCGGCGCGAGAGGAGATCCTCAGTTGCTTTACTCCCTGGGTGTCCCGCCAAAGCTGAATTATGGTGTGCCTCGATCACCTTTTGTTGCAACTGATTTGGAGCAAACAGTCTCCCTGGAGGTCCTACAGGGGCGTCCCCCTGAGCCTCCAATACCTCCTCCTTAAGCTCAGAGCATACTACCGACACCACCACCCCCTCCTGAAGGACCGAACCGGGTCCTCCGTATTCCCAGCCCCTGGGAAACAGCGAGATAAGGCATCCGCCTTAACATTTTTTGACCCAGGACGATATGTGACGACAAAATTAAACCTGGTAAAAAACAACGACCACCTAGCTTGTCTGGGATTCAGACATTTAGCGGACTCTAAATATAGCAGGTTTTTGTGATCGGTAATGACGGTGACCGGGTGGACTGCCCCCTCCAAAAAATGACGCCACTCCTCAAAAGCCAACTTAATGGTCAAGAGCTCCCTATTGCCGACATCATAATTCCTCTCAGCGGACGACAATTTTTTAGAGAAGAAGGCGCACGGATGCCATTTACCAGGGGACGAACCTTGTGACAATACTGCTCCCACCCCTACCTCGGAAGCGTCCACCTCAACAATGAATGGCTGTGACGCATCAGGCTGAATAAGTATGGGTGCTGAAGCAAAACATTTCTTCAAAGAGGAAAACGCTTGACAAGCCTTGTCAGACCACTTTGAAAAATCCGTCCCTTTTTTAGTCATGTCTGTGAGAGGTTTAACTATGGACGAAAAATTACGAATGAATTTCCGGTAGTAGTTAGCAAACCCCAGGAAACGTAATGCCTTAAGATCCTCTGGCAGATCCCACTCAAGAACTGCCCGCACTTTCCCAGGGTCCATACGAAAACCGGATGCAGACACCAGGAATCCTAAAAACTGAAGTTCCTGTACGGCGAACACACACTTCTCCCATTTGGCGTACAGTTTATTATCCCGCAAGATCTGCAACACCTGCCTAACATGCTCCTGATGAGACACAAGATCTGGCGAGTAAATTAAGATATCATCCAGATACATGACCACAAACTGTCCCATTAGGTGGCGAAAGATGTAATTTACAAAGTGTTGAAACACCGCCGGGGCAATACTCAGACCAAATGGCATGACAAGGTTCTCATAATGCCCCTCCGGAGTGTTAAACGCCGTCTTCCACTCATCCCCCTCCTTCATCCTAATCAGATTGTACGCCCCCCTGAGATCCAACTTAGAGAACCATTTGGCACCCACAATCTGATTGAAGAGATCGGGAATAAGTGGGAGCGGATACGGATCTCGGACCGTAATCCGATTAAGCTCACGGAAATCCAGGCAAGGGCGTAGGCCTCCATCTTTTTTCTTCACAAAGAAGAACCCCGCGGCCACTGGGGAAGATGAAGGTCCAATATGCCCCTTAGCCAGACTCTCTGAAATATAATCCTTCATGGCCTGTCTCTCAGGACCAGAAAGGTTATACAACCTAGATTTCGGTAACTTGGCCCCAGGGAGCAAGTTAACAGAACAGTCATACTCGCGATGAGGAGGTAGTTCTTGACACCATTTCTCCGAGAATACATCCTCAAAGTCCACCAGAAATGGAGGTAAGGCCCTAGGAGCGACCGCACCAATGACTGTATTCATGCAGTTTTTATTACAGAAATCGCTCCATTGGCTTATCTCTCTGGATTGCCAATTAATAACCGGGTTATGCTTAGTTAGCCAAGGCAGGCCCAGCACTATAGGAGTGGGAAGACCCTCCAACACATAACAAGACAACAGTTCCTTATGTAGCGCCCCCACTTGAAGATCTATGCTATGCACTGCTTGCACAAAACTTCCCTGACCGAGAGGTCTGGCGTCGATCGAGAATATGGGGACGGGTTTAGCCAACCCACTCAATCGCATACCTTGAACCCGGGCAAAGCGAGCATCCACCAGATTAGCCCCGGCCCCACTATCCAGAAGAACAGATATCCTCTCAGTAGTGTTGAGCGATATTGCTCGATATCTAAAAATATCGTATCGAAATTGTATCGCCGATAGCACTAAATATCGTCGATATCCGATTTCGATAGCGGAAGTCCCATGTAAGTCTATGGGAACAAAATATCGAAATTAAAAAAAACCATTCTTGCCTTGTTGGTTAATTGTACATGAAGGAAAACAACAAAGACTAATGTAGAATGTATTGGGGGAGGTTGAGGAGACAATAAAGGCATACATGTTTAACCCAATGCATTGGAATAGCATTAATATATATTTTTTTGGAAATACGTTTGGATTGACTAACAAATTGACAATGTTGTTAACCTTTTTTCTATTTTGGCAAATATGTATGTTTCACAACTTCCATGCTCTTCACCTTTTTAACTTTTGCCAGTGCCACACTTTCTCCTTCATAATCTTCAGCAGCAGCATCATCTTTCTCATCAAATTATTCTTCATCTTCACCTTCTTAATCTTCTTCTTAAACTTCTTGCTATTCATGTTTTTGTTTACATTACTTATATTGTTATTATTAAACTAATTAATCTTCTTTATATTCAAATTCTTCATCTTCTTCCACTTCATCTTCTTCATCATATTCTTATTTGTGACAGAGATTCCTGTACTTGTAATCTGTAAAAGTATGAATTGTTCATCCTTCCGTTCTTGCTGTCACAGAAGATTTAAATTACAACAGTATTTGTCCGTGTTCAGTTTAGCCTGCAGCAGCAGGCATTTTCCAGGGGCACCACGAGGAGGAACGGACTCACCCCCATACACTGCTTAGTCTTCTTCTGCTTAGAATTTAGAGCATATATTTTGCTCTTCATTTTGGTCTTATACTTCATGTTCTTCTGTTTTTTGATCTTTTGCTTATTGTTCTTCTGTCTCTTGTTCTGTATCTTGTAGTTTGTCTTAACCTTCTTTGTCCTGTTGGTGATCTTCTTCTGGGTAATCTTTTATTTTTTCTTTGTGATGGTGTTCAGGCTGGTTGGCTTCATGCTCGTCGTCCTTGTTGTCGTCATCTTCTTCTGGGTGGTCTTTAATGTCGTCTAATTTCCGAGAAACAGCTGACGTTACTGGAACCCTGACGGGTATCAGATGGAGCAAGAGACAATGGAAGTAACGAGGACCAGCTGACTGTGCTGGACCCCGGACGGGTAGCAGAAGGAAAAGAGGCAATGTCACAACCGAGTACCAGCTGACGTTACTGTGACACGGTTACTAAGCAGGAGGTACCTGTGCTCCAAAGCACTACCAAGGACCAGCAGACGTTGCTGGAACTCGGATACGGAGATGGAGGCACCTAGGCCAAAGGCACTGGGGAGAACCACTTGACGGTACTGGACCCCGGACGGGTAGAAGAACGCACCCATGAAAATGTAAGTTGACAGGACGCAAGCCGTCCGCAGTTACCGAATCACACAGTCCTACAGTGGGTGCTTATCCTATTGTCACAATGGAAACCGCCTTTATTTACATATCCCACAGCACACATAGGAATCACCTAAACTGCAGGCACCATAGAGTCGGCTAACCCGAATGCAACACGACAGCACAACTTATTGGAGGATAATTGACGTTCACACTGCCAGGAAACAGCTGTCGTGCTGTAACCAGGCTGGCCAGGAGTCAGTACCCCTGCCAATTACTTACGAGCAACAAATGGCGGTGTTGTAACCCAGGGAGTAGAGTTCAGGTGGTAGAAAGATGAACATAACAGGAGACATGGAAAACGTTGCCAAACAGTTATTTAATCTGAAAACGGACAGGCAAATTCAGGTGAGATCCATGCCTTGTTCATTTTCAGAAAAGTAAGCCGGTCTACATTCTCTGAGGATAGTCGCATGCGACGGTCTGTTACTACACCACCTGCAGCACTAAAGACACGCTCAGATAATACACTGGCAGCAGGGCAAGCCAGCACCTCCAATGCATACTGGCTAAGCTCTGGCCATGTATCCAACTTAGAGACCCAAAATTTGAAAGGTGAAGAGGCATCTGGGAGTACACTTAGAGGGAAAGCCAAGTAGTCTGTCACCATCTTACGGAAACGTTTCTTCCTGGTGACTGGAGCCGTCTCGGATGGTGTAGACCTTGCTGGCGCTGTCACAAAACTTTGCCACATTTGTAACATACAGTTCTTGCCCTGTGCAGAGGCGCTGCTTCTGCTCCCTCTTGTTGTAGAGGTGTCTACACTGCCTCGACGCACAGAGCTGCTTTGTAAAGCAGCAGCAGTA
Organism: Oophaga sylvatica; assembly: GCA_033576555.1. Taxonomy (NCBI): domain Eukaryota; kingdom Metazoa; phylum Chordata; class Amphibia; order Anura; family Dendrobatidae; genus Oophaga; species Oophaga sylvatica. Next base: position 28,024 of record JARQOD010003653.1, read on the forward strand.
GCAGCAGCAGCTCTCTCGGCTGGAATGTACAACAGTATGGATTGCACCAGTGTGTCTTGGTACTCCTGCATTTTACGGTCCCGGTTCACCGGTGTGATGAGGGTTTGTAAGTTGTCCCGGTAGCGAGGGTCTAGGAGGGTGTACACCCAATAATCTGACGTGCTGAGAATGTGGGCGATGCGGCGGTCGTTTCACAGGCACTGAAGCATGAAATCAACCATGTGCTGCAGACTCCCAACTGGCCAACAAAGGCTGTCCTCTGGAAGAGGCGTTATCTCTGTCTCCTCTGCATCACCCCACCCTCGCTCTACATACTGAGTAGAGCGTTGTGTACCTCCCTCTGTAGGGATTTCTTCCTCCTCCATTGACTCCTCCTCCTCCTCCTCCTCATCCTCCTCACAAAGTGAGCCCTGCCCAGCCCTTTGTGAGGAACGACGTTGCGCTGACTGTCCTGAAGGTAATTGAATTTGTGACTCCTCATCCTCCACCTCTTTCAAAACCTCTTCCTTTAGTGCTTTCAGTGATTTCTGAAGCAGGCAGATAAGGGGTACAGTCATGCTGACTAGTGCATCATCTGCACTCGCCATCCGCGTTGAGACATCAAACGCACGCAAAACGTCGCAGATGTCGTTCATAGAGGCCCACTCAGTAGTGGTGAAGTGTGAACGGCGCAAATTGCGAGTTGATTGCGCCTGTTGCAGCTGATACTCCATTACTGCTGGCTGCTGCTCACACAACCGCTCCAACATATGTAACGTGGAATTCCACCTGGTGGGTACGTCACATATGATGCGATGTTCAGGAAGGCGAAATCTGACTTGCAGAGCTGCAATGCGCGATCTGGCCATGCTGGAACGTCGCAAGTGAGCGCACTCTAGGCGGACCTTGTGCAGCAGTGCGTCAAGATCCGGATAGTCCCTCAAAAAACTCTGCACGACCAAGTTGAGCACATGTGCCAGACATGGTATGTGAGTGAGGTTGCCAAGGCCCAGAGCTGCCACCAGATTTCGGCCATTGTCACACACTACCAAGCCTGGCTGGAGTTTAGCTGACAAAAACCACACATCGCTCTCCTGCTTGATGGCATCCCAGAGCTCCTGCGCTGTGTGGCTTCGATTCCCCATGGGAATTAATTTCAGTACGGCCTGTTGACGTTTGGCCACGGCTGTGCTCATATCGGTCGCAACAGGTAAGCGTTCACGGGTCCATGTGGAGGTATACCGTGACGGCTCGTGCAGCGATGATTCTGAGGAACTGGAGTAGGAGGAGGAATCAATGTGCACAGACTGGATTCCTGCAATCCTTGGAGTTGGCAGAACACGTACAGCGCCACTGGCAAGATCTGTACCCGGCTCCACAACATTGACCCAATGGGCAGTGAGGGAAAGGTATCGTCCCTGGCCATGGGTACTGGTCCACGCATCGGTGGTCAGGTGGACCCTGCTACTGACGGCGTTTAGTAGCGCATGTTTAATGTTTCCCTCTACATGTTTTTGCAGAGCAGGACAGCTTGCCTGCTGAAATAAAATCGGCTTGGCACATTATATTGTGGGACTGCCAATGCCATAAAGTTCCTGAAACTGTCAGTCTCCACCAGCCTGAATGACAGCATTTCAAGGGACAGGAGTTTTGCAAGGCCAGCATTCAGAGCCTGTGCTCGTGGATGGTTTGCCGAGTATGGCCGTCTTTTATCCCATGCCTGTGTTACCGATGGCTGTTTTTTGTTCTGGAGTGTGACGATGACTGTGAACTTGCTGCAGTGGGTGGAATAACAGTTTCTCTATGGACAACAGTGACCGAGGTTCTTCCATGGAGATCATGTGAGGAAGCCGAAACAGGTGTGTGAGAGCTGGAGGTAGAGGCTCGAACATGACCTAAAGATGTAGGTGCTGCTGTAGGTTGGCCTACATCTCCAGTGTGTCTTTGGAACTCAGCTACGTGCTTTGTCCGTACATGTGTCCACATATTTGTGGTATTCAGGTTCCTGATATTTTTACCTCTTTTAACTTTTTGTTTACACAGCTTGCATTGAACATAGCAAATATCATGTACAAGTCTGTCAAAAAAGGACCACGCAGTGCAAGTCATGGGAGCGCCAATTTTGACAGTTCTAAGAGAACTGCTCCCAACAGTGCCAAGCTGGAGGCTACAGGCAAGCGAGTCTGCAGCCTACCTTTCCCTCCTCTTTGTACCGTTGGGACAATCTCTTCCTCAGAGCTGCTCCCACCACCTTCCTGTTGCTCACGCCATGTTGGGTCTCGGACTTCATCATCTCCACTACCCTCTTCCAACACCTGCTGCTGTTGGATGGTCTGGGCAGCACCATGCTCCACAAAACCTGGCACCTGAGTCTCATCATCATCATAAGATGCGTTCTGCGGTGTGCTGTCCATCGGCACTGGCTCACCCGCCTCTTCAGATTGAGAGAGACACAGCTGTTGCGCATCACTGCATACTCCCTCTTCTTCAAATTGCAGAATGCTGCTTGCCTGTGCCCGTGTTTGCGAGCCAACAGATTCTGAGAACAGAAGCAGAGACTCAGCTGGCTCCTGTACAGAACTCTCTGACTGCCTTGGCAATTTGACAGGCGGTGAACAGACAGATGGTTGCTCAACAGTGTTGTGTTCCTGAGAGGAGTGGAAGGAATTGAAGTCGATGCATTGGCTGCCATCCAACCAACAACGGCTTCAATTTGTTCTTCCCGCAGCAGGGGGGCACGCCGAGCTCCTACCAAAGTGCGCATAAAGGAACGCTCACGGGATAAATGGTGGTGTAAGGTCTGTGTATCTGTTTCTGAAACTCAGTTTGTTCGTCGGCCATTTTGCTTCTGTTTGCTGCAGCTATCTTGCCCTCAGTCAAAATGGAGTTTTCCAGCTTGCATGTTCCCGCCCTGATTCTCTCCGTTTGCTTCTTAAACAGCCACAGCTGAGCAATCAGTGCTTCAGAAACTAGCCTGCAGTGAACCTGTGTTCTGACTCCTGAAGCCTTGGACCTTGTACTCCAGCCATTCCTACTGAGGAACTCTGAAGCACTTGTGGACTCTGAACTCTGCTCTTGAGAGCCTCACGTTTGCATGGACTTGCGGTAACAGAGAAGAAGATCTGAATCTGTTGTGGAGAGTTATTGCTGAGCTTAGATTACTCTGGCCTGCTGTGTCTCCTGCTTCTGTGTTTGCAACCTGTGTGTTTATTTTTGCCAATTTGTATGAAGCAATACAAGACTTTCTTTATCAACCTGTGTCTCAAGTATTTTCATCGCACCCAAGCACAAGACGCTATATGAACTGTACCACATACATTACAAGATTCTGAAGCCATACGTTAGTGTCTGCTGGGTCTGGAAAGGCTTATCTGCTGTACTGTGGATATCGGATGTCCGGTTGTACTTTCTGTGATGACAGTGGTTGTGACTTCTCACAACCATTCCAGGTGAGCAATTCCCTTAAGTTTTTTTTTCTGCAGTGTTATCACAGGTAAACACTATTGTTTTTTTTTTTTTTTTTCTCTTCTCTTTTTGTCTGCTGAAACTCTGGATATCAGATGTCTGGTTGAAAGCTTTCTGTGATGATAGTGGTTGTGACTTCTCACAACCATTCCAGGTGAGCAGTTCCCTTAAAGTTTTTTCTTTCTTCAGTGTTGCCACAGGTGAACACTATTGTTTTTTTTTTTTTCTCTCCTCTTCTTCCAGTATCCTGTCTTAAAAGATCTGGAAAATGGAGGCCCGCATAAAGGAACTTTGCGGAGTGACTGATAATATCCTTGCAGATTTGCAGAATATAAAGACCCGTTTTACAAATCTTCAGGACCTAAATAATCACAATTTGCAAGTGGTTGGACAGACTACCCAGGATTTGCGAGCCAGGATTGAGGTTCTGGAGGGGCGAGTCCAGGCTCCTGCCGTGGCCCCGAGTTCTGGGATTCCCAAGTTGCCCCCTTTTCGTTTTGGTGGTGAACGTGAAAAATTCAGGGGATTTGTTAATCAATGCAATCTTTTTTTTTCTGCACATGCTTCACAATTTCCTACTGAACGATCTAAGGTGCTTACTATAATTATGTTGCTTACCAACAAGGCTTTGATATGGGCAAACCCTCTGATTGAGACTGAGGATGATTGTTTGAATCACCTTGATGATTTTATTTCAGCCATGGGGCAGGTGTTTGATGACCCCAATCGAGGTGCAACAGCTGAAGCAGCCATGTTAGCTTTGCGCCAAGGTAAGCACTCGGTAGCTGAATATGCCTTGGATTTCAGGAGATGGGCCCTTGATACCACCTGGGACAATTCCGCCAAAAAATCTATTTTTCGAAAGGGGTTATCTCCACTGATTAAGGATGAACTTGCTCGTGCCGACCCTCCCACTGCGTTAGGTGACTTTATTAACTACTGCATCCGTATTGATACTCGTTTAACTGAACGCAGGCAAGAGAGATGGTTCGAAAGCAATCGTACTAACCTTTTCCTACCTTCCTCTCCAGCTAAGGAACCTTTGAATAGGATTACACGGGAACCTAAACCTGAACCCATGCAGGTAGACATCTTTACTACGACGGGTTAGTGATGCACGCAAGGAACATCGTTTTAAGGAGAATCTATGTTTTTATTGTGGTAAGTCAGGGCACTTTATTATTAACTGTCCCAGCCGTTCTCGCAAGACTACTGCAGCACTCATTCATTGTGAGTGTTGCGAGAGGGGATCTGTCAGGTCCGAGCCTCAGGCTCCAGAGAGAGCTGCAGCAACAGATCTTGATTTCTCGGACTTAAACTCCGTTACCTCTGAGGACGTTGACTGTGTAAATGCTGCCATCTTTCAAGTTTCCTCAGCGGTGTCCCAGCTGAGTTGTAAGAAAAACAATTCTCACTGTTTTCTTTCCATCAAACTCTGGGTTGACTCAGCCTGGGTGTCTAGCTCTGCTATGATCGACTCAGGTGCAAGTGGAAATTTTATGGATGTCTCCTTTGCTCTAAAACAGGGAATACGTTCAGTGAAGAAGGCTACTCCAGTACAGATGGAAACTGTGGATGGCTCCCTGCTGACCTCTGGACCAGTGGATCAGGAAACAGAGCCTTTAAAGGTTCTTATGGGTAAAGTTCATCAAGAGAAACTGTCCTTTATGCTTATCTCTTCTCCTCACTTTCCCATTATTCTAGGGCTACCATGGCTGCAGGCTCAGAATCCTACCATTAACTGGGAGACCAAGGAATTACACTTTCCAGAGAAACAGATGAGTCCAAAAATTTCAGCTTGCTCTGTTCCTAAAGGAACCATGTCAGTCCCTGAACTACCAGCTGTATACCAGGACTATGTGGATTTATGTGACAAGAAGAACGCTGACCAGCTTCCTCCTCACCGTCCATATGATTGTCCAATTGAATTATTGCCTGGAGCAGAGATACCTTTTGGTAAGATCTACCCCCTGGCGGGGCCCGAGCTGAAGGCTTTAAAAGAGTACATAGACGAAAATCTAGCCAAGGGCTTCATACGCCCCTCTTCATCTCCTGCAGGGGCACCCATATTCTTTGTAAAGAAGAAAGATTGATCCCTGAGACCATGCGTAGACTATAGGGAACTCAATAAGGTTACTATTAGAAACCGTTATCCATTGCCTTTAATCCCTGAGTTATTGGAGAGAGTGCGACATGCCAAAATTTTTTCTAAACTAGATCTTCGTGGGCCTATAACTTAGTCCGTATTAGACCTGGGGATGAATGGAAGACTGCAATCAGGTCACGCTATGGACACTTTGAATATCTGGTTATGCCTTTTGGTCTGAGTACCGCCCCAGCCACTTTCCAACACTTGGTGAATGACATCTTCAGGGATCTCCTAGATACATTCGTGGTAATTTATTTGGATGATATTTTAATTTTTTCTAACTCCACAGAGGAACATCATGGACATGTGAGAATGGTCTTGGAACGTCTAAGACAAAATCATCTTTACATCAAGCTTGAAAAGTGTGAATTCCATAAGACCGAAATTCAATTTCTGGGGTATGTACTGTCTACACAAGGAATTAGTATGGATGGAAGTAAAACCCAAGCCATCAATGATTGGCCAAGTCCTAGAAATGTGAAGGAGGTACAGCGCTTCATCGGGTTTGCAAACTTCTATAGACGTTTCATTAGAAATTTCTCTGAGGTAGTGTCACCTATCACCCAACTTACCCGGAAAGAGTCTAAATTCTCCTGGACTCCCCAAGCCCAGGAAGCATTTTCCCGTCTAAAAGATAAATTTACCACTGCACCTATCCTAGTACATCCCAACCCAGAGCTTGCCTTCATAATAGAGGTGGATGCTTCAGACTGTGCCGTGGGAGCTATACTCTCTCAGAGAACAGGTGAGAAGAATGTCTTGCATCCCTGTGCCTTCTTTTCCCAGCAGTTGTCTTCGGCTGAGAAGAACTACGATGTGGGCAATAGAGAGTTGTTGGCCATTATTGCCGCCTTCAAAGAATGGAGACACCTTCTTCAAGGAGCTGCACAGCAAATAGTCGTTCTGACAGACCATCGTAATCTTGAGTTTATCAGGTCGGCTAAGTGCCTGACTCCTCGCCAGGCTCGCTGGAATCTTTTCTTAAACCAATTTAATTTTATTATTTCTTATAGACCAGGATCGCGCAATGGAAAGGCTGATGCACTCTCTAGGATTTACTCAGCAGAGACACGTCCAATTACTCCTCCTAAGACTATTCTTCCTGACTCTAGATTCCTAGGAGTGATTCATCATCAAGACCTAATTAAAGACATCAAGGAAGCATACCATGCGGATTCTTTTTTGGCTCAACCCCCAAGGGACGTAAGTCTTGTCTTTAAGAATGGTGTGTGGATTCTGGGACAACGTCTGTATATACCTGAAACAGTCAGATTGAGAGTATTGCAACTCATTCACGATTCCAAAATAACCGGGCATAGAGGAATTCTAAAGACACAGGAATTTCTTTCTCGTTTCTTTTGGTGGCCCACTTGTAGGAAGGATGTTTTGGATTATGTCACTTCGTGTGAGGTTTGTGCAAGATGCAAAACACCTCGCTCTTCACCAACTGGTCTGTTACAGCCTCTTCCCACCCCGTCCCGCCCGTGGGGATCCATTTCTATGGACTTCATTGTGGAATTACCAACCTCTCAAGGGAAGAACACTATTCTAGTGGTGGTTGACCGTTTAACAAAGGCAGCTCATTTTATCCCTTGTGTCGGCTTACCCACTGCAAAACAGACATCAGATTTGATGATTAAAGATGTGTTTCGTTTACATGGAGTACCGGATGAGGTTATTTCGGATCGAGGGGTGCAATTCACTTCTAGGTTTTGGCAAAATTTCTGTGCAGCATTGGACATTAAAGTAAACCTTTCTTCTGCTTTTCATCCCCAGACTAATGGACAAACCGAACGAACCAATCAAACCCTGGAGCAGTATCTCCGCTGCTTTATCTGCCACCTACAGGATGATTGGGTGGATCTACTTCCATTGGCTGAGTTCTCTTACAACAACTCTCAGAGTGCCTCCACTAAACAGTCTCCTTTTTACTCTAATCTAGGTTATCATCCTAACATTCTACCACGATTTCCCATAGAGACGCCTTTGCCAGCAGTGGCTGAAAGAGTCACGACTTTACAGAAGAATATGGATCTTCTAAAGGAGAATCTGGAATCGGCTCAGGAAAGGTACAAGAAGGCAGCAGATAAATTTCGTAAACCTGCACCAGCTTTTAAGGTAGGAGACCTGGTCTGGCTGTCAACCAGAAATCTTAAGTTAAGGATTCCATCGTCTAAGTTGGGACATAAGTACATTGGACCCTATAAAATCAGTAAGATTATAAGTGCCGTTGCTTGTCGTCTTCAATTGCCCAGAACTATGAGAGTCCACCCTGTCTTTCATGTGTCCCTACTAAAGGCTGCGACACCCAATGCGTTTCCTGGACGTTCTTCTCCTTGCCCTGACCCAGTGCTAGTCGATGGTCAGGAAGAATTTGTGGTGGAAAGGATTTTAGATTCCAGGTTGTATAGAAATCAGTTACAATATCTGATTAAATGGCAGGGCTACCCAGTGGAGGACAACTCATGGGAGCCAGTCAATAACGTTAATGCTCCTCGCTTGCTCCGTCAGTTTCATCAGAGGTACCCACACAAGCCTGGTCTGAGGTCATCCGGAGGTTGTCCCTAAGGGGGGAGTAATGTAAGGTTCTGTGTATCTGTTTCTGAAACTCAGTTTGTTCGTCGGCCATTTTGCTTTCTGTTTTGCTGCAGCTATCTTGCCCTCAGTCAAAATGGAGTTTTCCAGCTTGCATGTTCCTGCCCTGATTCTCTCCGTTTGCTTCTTAAACAGCCACAGCTGAGCAATCAGTGCTTCAGAAACTAGCCTGCAGTGAACCTGTGTTCTGACTCCTGAAGCCTTGGACCTTGTACTCCAGCCATTCCTACTGAGGAACTCTGAAGCACTTGTGGACTCTGAACTCTGCTCTTGAGAGCCTCATGTTTGCATGGACTTGCGGTAACAGAGAAGAAGATCTGAATCTGTTGTGGAGAGTTATTGCTGAGCTTAGATTACTCTGGCCTGCTGTGTCTCCTGCTTCTGTGTTTGCAACCTGTGTGTTTATTTTTGCCAATTTGTATGAAGCAATACAAGACTTTCTTTATCAACCTGTGTCTCAAGTATTTTCATCGCACCCAAGCACAAGACGCTATATGAACTGTACCACATACATTACAGGTGGATGCTGTGTCACTGAGGGCGGCAGCAGACACAGAATCCCCACGTCCTCTCCCTGCTGAAACTCCACGGCCACGACCACGTGCCTTACTCACTGACTTCTTCATCTTGGTAGATTGATAAAGAAAGTCAGAAAAGTTATAAGGCCTAAGTGTGGTTATTACGCAGAGACTGAAGTGAACACTGAAACACAACTGTTCACAATCTGTGAAAGGCTACTCCTTTGTCTACTTCTATAGTGTTTGCAACCAATGTATTGGATACGGATGGAAGCGCGTCACACTAATAGTTAAATTGCATGGAGCTGCAAGAATTACACTGAAGGAAAAAAAAAATAGTCTGTGAGTGACAGGTGCAGATGCCTACAGACAGCGTTGCATGCAGAGCAAACTGCAGCGTCACCTGCACTCACACACACCTTGCAGAGCTGTTAAAACAACACTGCAGGCAAAAGGAAGCTTTACACAGCGGTTTGGTGCTAGCCTGCCTACATCACAGTACACTAAATCGCAATCTCTAAGTGTCCCTCAGAGTCAGCACAGTAGCGTTCTGTCCCTTACTGAATTCACAGCACAGTGACGCTAAAATGGCGGCGGCGCCTTTTATAGTGCATTCTGACATCATTTCAGCATCCAATCACAGCCATGCCATTAGTTAACATGACCACAGCAGTACAGGATGTGCCCACACTTCTTAGGATTCCTCATTGGCTGACTAAAATCACATTGCCTCGCAAAGAATTATGGGAACTTCCGATTACGGTATTCGATAAGATGAAAATATCGAAACGAATTATCGAAAGGCCGATAGAGCTAATATCGGCCGATATTTGCATTATCGTATCGCTCAACACTACCTCTCAGTTCTCGCACCCACCACCACCTCCGCCGGTACGAGAAACTGAGACGAGCTTAGGGACGAAATACTTACTCCCAGATTGCCGTCCACCACACAATCTGGGATCAATAGTTTTCCGGCGACTTCTCACTCTGCAAAGGACGGGATGGACACCCCCTAATAAAATGTCCCTTTTTTCCACAGAAGAAACAACTTCTTGTCTTGTGGCGCCCCACCGATCCCCTCCCCCGGAATGATGTCCCTCCTAATTGCATAGGCTCCTCTGGACTGACCAGGGGAACCTCCGTATAAGGGACCCTTGAGGAAGGTGGAGTCATCACAGGGGGCGAAGTTACCCCGCACCTCTCCCGAAGACGTCTGTCAATACGAATAGCAAGGGCCATAGCGGCTTCCAGTGTCGTGGGAGGGTCATACTGCGCCAACACATCTTTTAATTTGTCAGATAAACCTTGACAAAACTGGCTCCTAAGAGCCGGGTCATTCCACTGGGTGTCCGTGGCCCACCTACGGAACTCCGAAGAAAATTCCTCTGCCGGACGATCTCCCTGCTGTATCTTACGTAACTTAGTTTCAGCAAGGGAGACCCGATTCGGGTCATCATATACAAGACCCAGAGCTGCGAAAAATCTATCCACTGACTGGAGAGCCGGGGAGACCGGGGGAAGAGAGAACGCCCAGGATTGGGGGTCCCCTTGAAGGAGCGAGATGACAATTCCCACCCTTTGATCTTCACTCCCAGATGACCGAGGTCGCAGCCGAAAGTACAATTTACATGCCTCCCGGAAAGCAAAAAATTTGTCCCGCCCTCCAGTGAACCTGTCCGGGAGAGCTACTTTAGGTTCAGGTCTGTCTTGCTCCGGGTTGTACAAAACCTTGGACTTAACGTCCCTCAGCTCCATGGACAAACTCTGCAACTGCTGAGCTAGACTGGCTACTGGTTCCATGGTTGCTGGGGGGAATCTTTAGTATGGTCGGTGAAAATGTCACGCTGTCTCTGTATACAGGAGGACCGGGGTCTATGCTGACCCTAAGCTGGGGTCCTGACTAATCCCTCTACCTGGAGGTACTGTTGATGGTACAGAGGTCCAGGCCGCCAGCGTAACCCTATCTCCTGTGAATCCCTAACCACTGTAATCTAGTCCTGAGAAGGACCCTGATTACCACCACAGGGAACAAGAAGGTAACTGCCTTCACACACAGTATAAGACGAACGAGACAGTACAAGGGGTAAAATAATAGACCACCTTGCATACAAAACTACCACTACAGAGGGAACACCAACGGGTAAGGAGATAAATAATAAAGCGAGGAGAGGAGAAAACCACAACAGGTACTCTTAGCTTTAGACTACTCAATACGATCCGCTCTGCTGGTCTGCATGAATGCTTTCACCGACACTTCCCTAGCAGACAGGCAGGTATTTGAAGGAATCCAATTACAACAACATTAATTGCAGCTGAGCGAGGCTGGTCTTGTCCAGCACAGAGAGAGGGAGAATTAACTCTCTCTCTGCCGAAAAACACCCAGCACCAGAAACTCAGCTGTGAGAAGTCAGGGTGTGCAATCGCTACGATCTTCGCAGCGACACACCCGTGACAAGGCCTTTGCCAAGAGTGGCCAGTGTTTTCTAGTTATAGAATGAATTTTGGGCATGAACGGGTGGTGGGTATGCACAAAAGGTATTCTATTTTGCGGGTCCTGACTTGGAAGGGAAGATTCCTGGGTCAAGGAAGGTGTAAGTTCTTTATCTAGGAGACTTGCAGGGTAGTGTCTATCCTGAAATCTCTCGGACATTGATTCCAGTCTCATGAGGAGTTTTTCAGGATTAGAAACAATACGGGACACCCTTTTGAATTGGGAGTACGGTAAACTGTTCTTGGCAGCCTTGGGATGGCAACTGGAGTAATGCAATAGACTATTGCAGTCTGTCGGTTTTGAAAATAGGTCAGTCGTGAGGTTGCCGTCAATATCTTTTTGAACCAAAGTATCCAGGAATGAAATCTCTGAGGCATCAAATTGGATGGTGAATTGAAGTTCAGGAAATATGGAGTTCATATATAAAAAAAATGAGTTAAGTGAATCTGTGGTCCCAGTCCAGATCATAAAAATGTCATCTATATAACGAAAGTAGTTGATGGCATGTAATTGGAAAAGTTCATGGTTGTAGATGTGGTCAATCTCGAAAGAATTCATAAAGGCATTTGCGTATGCCGGCTCCACGTTTGAGCCCATTGCGGTCCCGCATGTTTGTACATAAAATGTATCTTCATAAAGAAAGAAGTTCTCATATAGAAACAATTGGAGTAGATCAAGACACAATTGAATAGAATTAAGTGACATAGTGGAATTCTCCAAAAGGCATTTAGTCGCCAGGATACCCTTTTGGTGTGATATGGAGGTATATAGGCTGTTACAAGAAGACTATGTGTGGGTACCTTCTGTAACTCATGGATAATGTGAAGGAAAAGTCCAGTGTCAAGTAGAAAGGATCTGGTATTTTTGACCAATGGGGTTAATATCTTTTCCAGAAAGACTGATAGGGGTGAGAGTATGGAATCAGTTTAGGCCACAATGGGCCTACCAGGGGGATTATGTAAACATTTATGTATTTTAGGTAAGATATAAAATACAGGGGTAATGGGATATAAGTTGAGAAGGAATGAGGCCTTTTTTTTATCTATAGTATGACTGTCAAGATATTGTTTGGTAATCCGTTGAATTTTATGACTTATGGAAAAAGTAGGAACTCGAGGAATAATTTTGTAAGTTTCTGGATCAGATAATTGTCGTTCGATCTCATGACGATATTGGGAACGATCCATGACAACTGTGGCACCCCCCTTGTCAGCTGGTTAAATAATAATCATATTATTGGTATGAAGGGTAGTAAGGGCCTGTTTTTCTTCCAGAGAGAGGTTCTTATGTGTAGGGAAAAGACCCAGACTTTGTTGATGTGAAAGTGATTAGATCTCTCGATCAATTAAAGAGACAAAAGTTTCAACGGCGTGATAGGTGTGAGGAGGAGAGAAGGTGCTTGGATTGTGGAGCCCTAAAGAAGCAATGGAAAGCTCAGGAATAGTGATATCTCTAGTGGGAAGTCCACTATTAGTTGGTAGAGAACCGAAATGTGCTTTTAATCTAACCGAACGATAAAAACGTTGCAAGTCCTTTTCAAGCTGAAAAGTGTCCCAGTTCGGTGTTGGACAAAATGACAGTCCTTTTTGGAGGACCTCAAGTTCCGCAGGGGAGAGAGAGTAAATAGAAATGTTAATCACCAGGTTCGATGGCTCACCTGGGATCGTGTGGTCATTTTTTCTCCGCTATCTTCTGGTGGGTTTGCGGTGTGGTGACCTCCCCTGCGACCCTTGGGTAAAAAACGTGGTCTGCTGGGACCTGCCGATGAGTCGCTGCCAGAACTGAATGAGCCAAATCTTCGCGCGGTCCTTTCTCGTTGCCAATATGCCCTTCCTGAGGAATCGCTCCATCTGTAGACTCTGTCGTTTGTGTAGTCCTCGTTATCCCGTTGGAATTTGAGTCTCTTATGTTCCTGTAGAGTGGTTTGGTATTCTGTGATGGTTTTCTCTGTTTTGTTCTTCAAGGCAGTCCAATCAGTAGAAGAGAGAGTAGTTGTTAACTGGGTCTCGATAGTTACAATGCTCTTTTTGGTTTCCGTAATTTCCTTTTGGAGATACTCAATGGTGAGTATAATAATATCGAGTGAGCATTTATTTAAAATTTTTTTGTATTTCTCACAATATTCTTGATTGTCTGAGAAGAGCATGGGACGTAAGTTGCTCCTCAGACCTCTAGGGATTTTATTCTGGCGATGATACTCAGCCAACGTGGTGCAGTGAAGGTCATAAGCGACCAATTTACGTTTAGTTTTTTCGTAATCTCTAGTTCTTAAATCTAGAGCAGGGGTTTTAAGAAAATCTGTTGAACTAGTAACTTGGGATAAAATATTAGTACTAGTTTCCAGGTCATAGGCAAATGTATCATGAGACATTTAGGACGACTGGTGCAACAACCAAGAAAATAGCACAATAGGGGGTAAATTAGTGTGCACACGGTCATAAGATGCGAGGTGCCGGTGTAGTGGACAAATAGTCCTAGATATGGCAATATGCTTTTCAACTCGATGCTTCTCTCCTCTTTTTTTATTTTTTATTTATTTTTTCCATACATGTTTAATATTAGTTTCTATGGCTGTTTCTTCTCACTCTACACAAAGGATATGAATGTAATTTTTGTATTATTAATTGTCATTGGATATTAATTTATTTTGTTTTGTCACCTAGATCTTTCTCTAGCGACTCTTTGAAAAAGACCCGGGAGGGTCGAAACGTCAATATTTTTGTATAGTCGCTTCTATCTTATTTTTGCTCCCTTATTATGTCTATCTTGTGAATAAAATAATTCTTGCATATATACCATAAAGTGTGCAGTGTATCTTCATATTGCCATATCTAGGACTATTTGTCCACTACACCGGCACCTCGCATCTTATGACCGTGTGCACACCAATTTACCCCCGGCCCTATTATACAATTTCTTAACACCATTTTGCTGCCAAAAAAATATTTAGCTGTCAAAAAATATTTAGCTGGGATTTGCCACACAGATCGCATATCATTGCGCTCAAAATTGTGCCATTTCAGGCCTACTTATTGACACAATTTTACTGTCCAAAAAATAAATAGAGGCCAGATATTTGAAAGTGTGGTATCTCCGTCACACGCCTCATCTATCTGTGGGCTACAAATTGTGGCATTTGAGGCCTCCATTCAACTGTTTTTGCTGTGTATTACCATAGTTCTTGACAATATTTTCCTGTAAAAAAATAAAAATACAGGCCACATATTTTACAGTGTGGTATCTCCGTCGCATGCCTCATCTATCTGTGGGCTAAAATTGTGGCATTTGGACCTCCATTCAACTGTTTGTAAGGTTCTGTGTACATGTTCCTGAAACTCAGTTTGTTCGTCAGCCATTTTACTTTCTGTCTTGCTGCAGCTATCTTGCCCTCAGTCAAAATGGAGTTTCCAGCTTGCATGTTCCCGCCCTGATTCTCTCCTTTTGCTTCTTAAGCAGCCACAGCTGAGCAATCAGTGCTTCAGAATCTAGCCTGCAGTGAACCTGTGACCTGACTCCTAAAGCCTTGGACCTTGTACTCCAGCCATTCCTACTGAGGAACTCTGAAGCACTTGTGGACTCTGAACCCTGCTCTTTGAAAGACCCATGTTTGCATGGACTTACGGTAACAGAGAAGAAGATCCTGAACCTGTTGTGGAGAGTGATTGCTGAGCTTAGATTACTCTGGCCTGCTGTGTCTCCTGCTTCTGTGTCTGCAAACTGTGTGACTATTTTTGCCAACTTGTATGAAGTAATACAAGACTTTCTATATCAAACCTGTGTCTCATGTATTTTCATCGCACCCAAGCACAAGACGCTATATGAACTGTACCACATACATTACAAGATTCTGAAGCCAAAACGTTAGTGTCTGCTGGGTCTGGAAAGGCTGTGTCTGCTGTAACTGTGGATATCGGATGTCCGGTTGTACTTTCTGTGATGACAGTGGTTGTGACTTCTCACAACCATTCCAGGTGAGCAATTCCCTTAAGTGTTTTTTTTTCTGCAGTGTTACCACAGGTAAACACTATTGTTTTTTTTTTTCTTTTCTCTTTTTTGTCTGCTGTAACTGTGGATATCAGATGTCCGGGTGAACTTTCTGTGATGATAGTGGTTGTGACTTCTCACAACCATTCCAGGTGAGCAGTTCCCTTAATTTTTTTTCTCTCTCTGCAGTGTTACCACAGGTAAACACTATTGTTTTTTTTTTTCTCCTCTCCTCTTCTTCAAGTACTCCTGTCTTAAAAGATCTGGAAAATGGAGGCCCGCATAAAGGAACTTTGCGGAGTGACTGATAATATCCTTGCAGATTTGCAGAATATAAAGACCCGTTTTTCAAGCCTACAGGACCTCACTAATCACAATTTGCAAGTGTTTGGACAGACTGCCCAGGATTTGCGAGCCAGGATTGAGGTTCTAGAAGAGCGAGTCCAGGCTCCTGCCGTAGCCCCGAGTTCTGGGATTCCCAAGTTGCCCCCTTTTCGTTTTGGCGGTGAACGTGAGAAATTCAGGGGATTTATTAATCAATGCAATCTTTTTTTTTCTGCACATGCTTCACAATTTCCCACTGAACGATCTAAGGTGCTTACTATAATTATGTTGCTTACCAACAAGGCTTTGATGTGGGCAAACCCTCTGATTGAGACTGAGGATGATTGTTTGAATCACCTTGATGCTTTTATTTCAGCCATGGGGCAGGTGTTTGATGACCCCAATCGAGGTGCAACAGCTGAAGCAGCCATGTTAGCTTTGCGCCAAGGTAAGAACTCGGTAGCTGAATATGCCTTGGATTTCAGGAGATGGGCCCTTGATACCACCTGGGACAGTTCCGCCAAAAAATCTATTTTCGAAAGGGGTTATCTCCACTGATTAAGGATGAACTTGCTCGTGCCGACCCTCCCACTGCGTTAGGTGACTTTATTAACTACTGCATCCGTATTGATACTCGTCTGACTGAACGCAGGCAAGAGAGATGGTT
The DNA here is from genome assembly GCA_033576555.1 of Oophaga sylvatica. Taxonomy (NCBI): domain Eukaryota; kingdom Metazoa; phylum Chordata; class Amphibia; order Anura; family Dendrobatidae; genus Oophaga; species Oophaga sylvatica. Next base: position 44,199 of record JARQOD010003653.1, read on the forward strand.
CGAAAGCAATCGCACTAACCTTTTCCTACCTTCCTCTCCAGCTAAGGAACCTTTGAGTAGGATTACACGGGAACCTGAACCTGAACCCATGCAGGTAGACTCTTTACAATGACGGGTTAGTGATGCACGCAAGGAACATCGTTTTAAGGAAAATCTATGTTTCTATTGTGGTAAGTCAGGGAACTTCATTATAAACTGCCCCAGCCGTTCTCGTAAGACTACTGCAGCACTCATTCATTGTGAGTGTTGCGAGAGGGGATCTGTCAGGTCCGAGCCTCAGGCTCCAGAGAGATCTGCAGCAACAGATCTTGATTTCTCGGACTTAAACTCCGTTACCTCTGAGGACGTTGACTGTGTAAACGCTGCCATTTTTCAAGTTTCCTCAGCGGTGTCCCAGCTGAGTTGTAAGAAAAACAATTCTCATTGCTTTCTTTCCATTAAACTCTGGGTTGACTCAGCTTGGGTGTCTAGCTCTGCTATGATCGACTCAGGGGCAAGTGGAAATTTTATGGATGTCTCCTTTGCTCTGAAACAGGGGATACGTTCAGTGAAGAAGGCTACTCCAGTACAGATGGAAACTGTGGATGGCTCCCTGCTGACCTCTGGACCAGTGGATCAGGAAACAGAGCCTTTGAGGGTTCTTATGGGTAAAGATCATCAAGAGAAACTGTCCTTTATGCTTATCTCTTCTCCCCACTTTCCCATTATTCTAGGGCTACCATGGCTGCAGGCTCAGAATCCTACCATTAACTGGGAGACCAAGGAATTACACTTTCCAGAGAAACAGATGAGTCCAAAAGTTTCAGCTTGCTCTGTTCCTAAAGGAACCATGTCAGTCCCTGAACTACCAGCTGTATACCAGGACTATGTGGATTTATGTGACAAGAAGAACGCTGACCAGCTTCCTCCTCACCGTCCATATGATTGTCCAATTGAATTATTGCCTGGAGCAGAGATACCTTTTGGTAAGATATACCCCCTGGCGGGGCCCGAGCTAAAGGCTTTAAAGGATTACATAGACGAAAATCTAGCCAAGGGCTTCATACGCCCCTCTTCATCTCCTGCAGGTGCACCCATCTTCTTTGTAAAGAAGAAAGATGGATCTCTGAGACCATGCGTAGACTATAGGGAACTCAATAAGGTTACTATTAGAAACCGTTATCCATTGCCTTTAATCCCTGAGTTATTGGAGAGAGTGCGACATGCCAAAATTTTCTCTAAACTAGATCTTCGTGGGGCCTATAACTTAGTCCGTATTAGACCTGGGGATGAATGGAAGATTGCATTCAGGTCACGCTATGGACACTTTGAATATCTGGTTATGCCTTTTGGTCTGAGAACCGCCCCAGCCACTTTCCAACACTTGGTGAATGACATCTTCAGGGATCTCCTAGATACATTCGTGGTAATTTATTTGGATGATATTCTAATTTTTTCTAACTCCATAGAGGAACATCATGGACATGTGAGAATGGTCTTGGAACGTCTAAGACAAAATCATCTTTACATCAAACTTGAAAAGTGTGAATTCCATAGGACCGAAATTCAATTTCTGGGGTATGTACTGTCTACACAAGGAATTAGTATGGATGGAAGCAAAACCCAAGCCATCAAGGATTGGCCAAGTCCTAGAAATGTGAAGAAGGTACAGCGCTTCATCGGGTTTGCCAACTTCTATAGACGTTTCATTAGAAATTTCTCTGAGGTAGTGTCACCTATCACCCAACTTACCCGGAAAGAGTCTAGGTTCTCCTGGACTCCCCAAGCCCAGGAAGCATTTTCCCGTCTAAAAGATAAATTTACCACTGCACCTATCCTAGTACATCCCAACCCCGAGCTTGCCTTCATAATAGAGGTGGATGCTTCAGACTGTGCCGTTGGAGCTATACTCTCTCAGAGAACAGGTGAGAAGAATGTCTTGCATCCCTGTGCCTTCTTTTCCCAGCAGTTGTCTTCGGCTGAGAGGAACTACGATGTGGGCAATAGAGAGTTGTTGGCCATTATTGCCGCCTTCAAAGAATGGAGACACCTTCTTCAGGGAGCTGCACAGCAAATAGTCGTCCTGACAGATCATCGTAACCTTGAGTTTATCAGGTCGGCTAAGTGCCTGACTCCTCGCCAGGCTCGCTGGAATCTTTTCTTAAACCAATTTAATTTTATCATTTCTTATAGACCAGGATCGCGCAATGGAAAGGCTGATGCACTCTCTAGGATTTACTCAGCAGAGACACGTCCAATTACTCCTCCTAAGACTATTCTTCCTGACTCTAGATTCCTAGGAGTAATTCATAATCAAGACCTACTTAAGGACATCAAGGAAGCATACCATGCGGATTCCTTTTTGGCACAACCCCCAAGGGACGTAAGTCTTGTCTTTAAGAATGGTGTGTGGATTCAGGGACAACGCCTGTATATTCCTGAAACAGTCAGATTGAGAGTATTGCAACTCATTCACGATTCCAAGATAGCTGGGCATAGAGGAATTCTAAAGACACAGGAATTTCTCTCTCGTTTCTTTTGGTGGCCCACTTGCAGGAAAGATGTTTTAAACTATGTCACTTCATGTGAAGTCTGTGCAAGATGCAAAACACCTCGCTCCTCACCAACTGGTCTGTTACAGCCTCTTCCCACCCCGTCCCACCCATGTGGATCCATTTCTATGGACTTCATTGTGGAGTTACCAACCTCTCAAGGGAAGAACACCATTCTAGTGGTGGTTGACCGTCTAACAAAGGCAGCTCATTTTATCCCTTGTGTCGACTTACCCACTGCAAAACAGACATCAGATTTGATGATTAAAGATGTGTTTCGCTTACATGGAGTACCGGATGAGGTTATTTCGGATCGAGGGGTGCAATTCACTTCTAGGTTTTGGCAAAATTTCTGTGCAGCATTGGACATTAAAGTAAACCTTTCTTCTGCTTTTCATCCCCAGACTAATGGACAGACCGAACGAACCAATCAAACCCTGGAGCAGTATCTCCGCTGCTTTATCTGCCACCTACAGGATGATTGGGTGGATCTACTTCCATTAGCTGAGTTCTCGTATAACAACTCTCAGAGTGCCTCCACTAAGCAGTCTCCTTTTTACTCATATCTAGGTTATCATCCTAACATTCTACCACGATTTCCCATAGAAACGCCTTTACCAGCAGTGGCTGAAAGAATCACGTCTTTACAGAAGAATATGGATCTTCTAAAGGAGAATCTGGAATCGGCTCAGGAAAGGTACAAGAAAGCAGCAGATAAATTTCGTAAACCTGCACCAGCTTTCAAGGTAGGAGACTTGGTCTGGCTGTCAACCAGAAATCTTAAGTTAAGGATTCCATCGTCTAAGTTGGGACATAAGTACATTGGACCCTATAAAATCAGTAAAATTATAAGTGCCGTTGCTTGTCGTCTTCAACTGCCCAGAACTATGAGAATTCACCCTGTCTTTCATGTATCCCTACTAAAGGCTGCGACACCCAATACGTTTCCTGGACGTTCTTCTCCTTGCCCTGACCCAGTGCTAGTCGACGGTCAGGAAGAATTTGTGGTGGAAAGGATTTTAGATTCCAGGTTGTATAGAAATCAGTTACAATATCTGATTAAATGGCAGGGCTACCCAGTGGAGGACAACTCATGGGAACCAGTCAATAACGTTAATGCTCCTCGCTTGCTCCGTCAGTTTCATCAGAGGTACCCACACAAGCCTGGCCTGAGGTCATCCGGAGGTTGTCCCTAAGGGGGGAGTAATGTAAGGTTCTGTGTACATGTTCCTGAAACTCAGTTTGTTCGTCAGCCATTTTACTTTCTGTCTTGCTGCAGCTATCTTGCCCTCAGTCAAAATGGAGTTTCCAGCTTGCATGTTCCCGCCCTGATTCTCTCCTTTTGCTTCTTAAGCAGCCACAGCTGAGCAATCAGTGCTTCAGAATCTAGCCTGCAGTGAACCTGTGACCTGACTCCTAAAGCCTTGGACCTTGTACTCCAGCTATTCCTACTGAGGAACTCTGAAGCACTTGTGGACTCTGAACCCTGCTCTTTGAAAGACCCACGTTTGCATGGACTTACGGTAACAGAGAAGAAGATCCTGAACCTGTTGTGGAGAGTGATTGCTGAGCTTAGATTACTCTGGCCTGCTGTGTCTCCTGCTTCTGTGTCTGCAAACTGTGTGACTATTTTTGCCAACTTGTATGAAGTAATACAAGACTTTCTATATCAAACCTGTGTCTCATGTATTTTCATCGCACCCAAGCACAAGACGCTATATGAACTGTACTACATACATTACACTGTTTTTGCTGTGTGTTACCCTAGTTCTTGACACTATTTTCCTGTAAAAAAATAAAAATACAGGCCACATATTTTACAGTGTGGTATCTCCGTCGCATGCCTCATCTATCTGTGGGCTACAAATTCTGGCATTTGGGCCTCCATTCAACTGTTTTTGCTGTGTGTTACGATAGTTCTTGACACTATTTTGCTGTAAAATAAAATGGAAACAATGGCCAGATATTTGAAAGTAGGGTATCTTCGTCACATGACTAATCTATCTGTGGGCTAAAAATTGTGGCATTTCAGGCCTACATTGAACTGTTTTTGCTGTGTGCTACCCTAGTTAGTGACACTATTTTGCTGTAAAAAAAATACAGGCCACATATTTTACTGTGTGTTATCTCCGTCACACGACTCACCTATCTGTGGGCGAAAAATTGTGGCATTTTTGTTGCTCCATTGAACTATTTTTGCTGTGTGCTACCCTAGTTAGTGACACTATTTTGCTGTTTTAAAACAAAATATAGGCCATATATTTTAAAGTTATAAACAATGAACAAAAAACGATCAATAAGTCCCAAGGTATGGTACAAAAATATATATTTTATTAATACACATTTATTAAAAGGGCAGGACAAGACAGTGATAAAGACTCATGCCAGTAAACACTAGTGGGAAGAAAGGACATACACTGGTGAAAATTGGCCAGGTAGTATAAATAGAAGAAAAGGTGTCATAAGTCACAAATGCTGCATTTCTGTATTTTTATATAAAAAATGCTGGCCAAAGGTTGCTGATAGGCACAGATGGTTGTATAGAAAGAATTATTGTGCTATGGTGGTGATATCATGGGACGATAAATGACCATTAGAATCCAGTGACAACAGTAATGGTCCGAGATATCACCATTGCCCAAACATGAAATGCATCACAAATGGATGGTTGTAATAAACATCATTTCAAAGTACCGATATACCTGTTCGAGCAGAGAGCAAAACACCAGGGCGGACGCACCTGGTGTTTTGCTCTCTGCTCGAACAGGTATATCGGTACTTTGAAATGATTCTGTAATTACTGTTGTCACTGGATTCTAATGGTCATTTATCGTCCCATGATATCACCACCATAGCACAATAATTCTTTCTATACAACCATCTGTGCCTATCAGCAACCTTTGGCCAGCATTTTTTATATAAAAATACAGAAATGCAGCATTTGTGACTTATGACACCTTTTCTTCTATTTATACTACCTGGCCAATTTTCACCAGTGTATGTCCTTTCTTCCCACTAGTGTTTACTGGCATGAGTCTTTATCACTGTCTTGTCCTGCCCTTTTAATAAATGTGTATTAATAAAATATATATTTTTGTACCATACCTTGGGACTTATTGATCGTTTTTTGTTCATTGTTTATATCTGTTTTGCGATTGTCCGCGTATTGTGATATCCATATTAGCATGCCTTAATCTTTTCTTTGATACATTAAATCAACATCAGTATATATGTGGGCATGGTTTGTAATAAGGTCATTTATTATATATTTTAAAGTGTGGTATCACTGTTACACACCTCACCTATCTGTGGGCTAAAACTTGAGTCATTTGAGGGCTCCACAAAGATGGTGAGCAGTGATGACACCATAATTAGCATCACCAGTCCATTTCTCTGTGTTCTGAAATGGTCTCTGCTCACAATCAAAGAGGATGCATTGCAGGCGGAAATTGATGAGACGGAGCAAGGAACCATACAGGGTGATTACATACAGCCCAGCCACATCTCATCCCAATGTGGATTTGAGGACAATGAGGAAGAGGAGGAAGAAGAACAGGACCTACTTTTATGCGCTCTAGACGGTACCACAAGCACAACTGTCATACCGTCTGTGCAGCGTGGATGGCCTGAGGACAGGGAGGAGGAGGAGGCTAGCATGGTCAGTAGTAGTGTTGAGCGATACGATACCGCAAGTATCGGGTATCGGCCGATATTAGCTCTATCGGACTTTCGATACTTAGTTCCGATATTTTCGTCTTATCGGATACCGGAATCGGATTTGTCACTGTCACTGTCAGTGTCCGTCGGTCGGGTCTGTCAGGAGTCAGCGGCACTTACCTGGCAGAAGATCTCCGGCGGTCACGGGCTGGACTGCTTGATGGCCGCCATCATCTTTCCCCGGCGGTCACATGCAGTTTCTCGTGATAACTGCAGTGACTGCTGGGTAATCCCGGCCGTAAAGCAGTCAGTCCGATGACGTCACCGCCGGGGAAGCAGGTAATCAGCTGTGCTGCGTCGAGATGACAGTATCTGCCTGTCATTGCGATGTAGCAGAGCTGGATCGTCGTGGGACTGTCGTTACTATGGACTGCGTCGGACAGGTGGTATACTGTTGGTTTGTTTTTTTTCTTTTTTTACAGGAGATCGATGGCGTCGCAGGAATGAGTGTATAATAAAATTAATGAAAACTGTGTTGTCTCTTTTATTTCATTAAAATATTTTTTTCTTGCTGTGTCTTTTTTTTTATACATTTAAAAACTTTGGGATTAATAATGGATCGGTGTCTTATTGACACCTCTCCATTATTAACCGGGCTTATTCTCACCGTGCAATCAACGGTGACATTAACCCCTTATTACCCCACTTGCCACCGCTACAGGGCAGTGGGAAGAGCCGGGTAAAGTGCCACAATTGGCACATCTTTTGATGCGCCAAATGTGGGGCTGCTGTAGCCTGGTATTATCAGGCTGTTGAGGGCCAAAATCCATGGGCCTTGACAGTCTTTTAATACAAGGCCGCAGCAGTCTGCATTTTACTTGGCTGGTTAACAAAAATAGGGGGACCCCTACGCCGTTTTTTTTTCGAGGGGATCCCCTATTTTTGTTAACCAGCCAAGCTAAGCAGACTGCTGTGGCCTGGTATTATCAGGCTTGCAAGGTCCATGGATATTGGATCCTTACCAGCCTGAAAAACCAGGCCTCAGCAGTCTGCTTCATCTGGCTGGTTAACAAAAATAGGGGGGACCCCACGCCAAATTTTTTTCGAGGGGATCCCCTATTTTTGTTAACCAGCCAAGATATGCAGACTGCTGTGGCCTGGTATTATCAGGCTGGCAAGCAGGGTCGGACTGAGGCACCGGGACACCGGAGAAACCTACGGTGGGCCCCAGCTCCTGCGTGGTGGGCCCTGATTTGAAAGGATAGGTCGCGGGGCAGAGGGGGCGGTGGCCCCGGGGCCCACGCTCTGAGGGGGCCCACCCGGAGCTACGATAGAGTTACATTCCGCGGCAGAGCAGGGAGAATCGCTCTCCCTGCTCTGCCGCCCGGAAGCTATGGGGCCTGAACAGGCATTGGGGGGGCCCGGTGCCAGCAGTGGGCCCCCCACCCGTCATCGGAGGGTCAGCTGTATCGGCATCCAGCCGATAAAGCTGACCGCATGGAGAGAGAAGGAGCGAGTGCTCCTTCTCTCCCATAATCCCCTCTCAGCGTATGACAGCGGGCGCAATAACATCACCTGCCGGCGCCCGCTGTCAGACGCTGAGAGGGAGAACAGTGAGCAGCACAGGAGCCGGGAGGTGATTTTTTTTTTATTTTTTTTTTAATGGGGGTGCAGTCGAGTCCTGGCTGGAGAAGTCGTCATGTCGGTGTGGGCCAGATGGAAAAGACATGAAAAGTGAACAATTCCATTAGAAAGAACATCAGCGGTAAGTCATTATCTGTACCTGTGCTGTAATCTATTATATGTTCTGTAGGACTGGTATTATTTAACACAGACCATATGGCGGTAATATCAATATTGGTCTTTTTATATATAGATTATTTTGGCCAACAGCGCGGTCATTTGCTGAGGTTCTCTGATGATGGGCCCACTCAGAAGTTTTGCCCCCACTAAACCAAAACCCTAGCTATGCCTATGGCTCTCCCTCTAGTCTTTCTTTCTCGCTCTCTGTTCTTTCCTTCTCGCTCTCTGTTCTTTTTTCTCTCTGTTCTTTCTTTCTCTCTTTTCTTTCTTTCCTCTCTTTCTTTCTCTGTTTGTTCTTTCTCTCTCGCTGCTCTTTCTTTCTTTTCCTCAGTACCAGCCACTGTGCCCTCATTACCAGTCAGTGTGATCAGCAGTGCTAAATGGTTACGCTTGGGGCGAGGATATGGGTGTGATTAGCTGTGAAATGGGTGTTGTCGGGGCGTGGCCTAAAATTTTCAGCGGCGCGCAACACGCGCCGCAGCCTTTAATCCTCTTTCCTGTCTTCCAAATTTGGGAGGTATGCTGTATGACCTCCCTACAACTTCTGGCCATGCTCCTGATGAGCGCGACGGATGGTCTCGTGAGGGATCTCCTCCCACACCTGGACTAAAGCATCCACCAACTCCTGGACAGTCTGTGGTGCAACGTGGCATGGCCTAAAATTTTCTGCAGCATGCACAGCGTGCCACAGCCTTTGTCCCTCTTTCCCTTATTCAAAGGTTGGGAAGTATGATGTTGGGCCGCAAGAATATATTTTCTCTGGTGGGCCCAAGGTACTCCAGTCCGACGCTGCTGGCAAGGTCCATGTATGTTGGCTCCTTAACAGCCTTAAATACCATGCCTCAGCAGCAGGGGCGTACATATAAATCATGGGGCCCCATAGCAAAAGTCTGAATGTTCCCCCCCCCCAAAAAAAAAACCCAGAGGCATTGTAAATGTAAAGTGCCAGCACAGTGAGGGAAGTTGAGTCGCACAGAGACAGGGGTTTTGGGGGTACTCGGCACCGATCACGTCGACTTCTATGGGGGATGTCACGAGTAGCACAGCTCGGTCCGTGACCTGGGCGATCACTGGAATGTGGGATATTTCCAGGGGATGATAGAATGTTCGTGTAGTTTGTCGTGACGCCACCTGTAGTACCTGGTCAGGGTGTCCAGCGCTGCTGTGCAGGTCCTCTGGAAGGGATGGTGTAGTGCAGGTAGGTGAAAAGTCTTCTACAGGTAACACGCTATCCTTCCAGGGCAGATAGATGTGAGATAGAGCAATGGTGCAAAGTGATGTAGCAGAGTGGACTATGCGACGTAGTAAGAAAGCAGGAAACACTTCAAGTTAAACGTTGCATAATAAAAATTTTAATAATAACATTACAAAAGTGCAAATGGCTTATATTATGTGACATGTTTTGTTACTGTTCATACCCTTGATATGTGTTATACAAGTGTGTTAATTGTGAGACAGTGAAGGGGTGTGTGCTGGACGGCGTGTATATCTCGCCCAGGTTTCTTAGCTGGGGCGCATAAAATAGGTTGTCAGTGCGGTGTTCATTCCATTCCTATCTGGGACAGGTTTGCAGTGCAACCCGGAGTGAACACAGCTGCTTAATTAGGCAGCCATAAGTACCTGCTTGAGAAGTTCAGAGGGGGCTCTATCTCTCAGTCTGGATCTGACTTCAGACGCCATTGGAGCCTCATGTGAGCTGCACGCTGGTAACTACTGAACATATGTGTTGTTTTGGGCACAGGCTATTAGAGTCTGGACCCGGATAGAAAGGGTAATCTATCTAAGTGTAATTAGTGGCGGGACACGCCTAGGCTTTATGTTTATGATTTTGTTTTAATTTATGTTCTGTTTGCTGTGGACTTTAATAAAACTGGTTGCGGCCAGTTTTTAACAGAACCACTGTCTGTGACTGGTCTCTTTATGCCACTCCGTCTCCCCAAGACGGCGATCCCAGAGCTATATCCCCTGAAAAGCTTACAATTGGTGCTTGAATGCTGGGGCAGCACAGTGGCTGAAGACTTTGAAAAAAAAAAAAAAAAAAAAGGTGTCTGCACCGCAAAACTGAACTTATTGTGGAGAAGACTGTGGAGTGTATATGTCTTGGGTGAAGGCTGTCAGCCAGCCCAAGATGTCCGGCAGTATGGAGGAGCTCATTAAGCAGCTGGCCCAGAACCAGCAGGCCATGCAGCAGCAACATCAGCAGGCCATGCAGCAACAACAGCAGAGCATGCAGCAGCAACAGCAGGCCATGCAGCAGCAACAGCAGGCCATACAGCAACAACACCTAGAGGCCCAGCAGAGCCAGCAGCAACAGCAGGAAACCAACCGGTTGTTACTGGAGCAGCTTGCAGCACTAAAAAAAACTCCTAGCACCTCGTCCCCGAATGAAGACGCCGGGTTACCGGCATTATCCGCTGTAAAAAAGGCGGTAAAACAGACTCTGCAGAAGATGACGCCTCATGACAATGTGGAGGCATATCTGGCTATATTTGAGAGACTGGCAGAGAAGGAGAATCTGCCACAATCTGAATGGGCTATGGTGGTTGCGCCCTATTTGACTGGGGAACCCCAAAAAGCCTATTTTGACCTCAGCGAGCAGGACAGCAAAAACTATACTAAGTTGAAAGCAGAGATTCTTGCCCGCCTGGGTGTGACGAGGGCAGTCCGTGCCAGGAGAGTCCATAACTGGAGATACAGGCGAGACAAGCCTGCTCGCTCACAAATGTATGACTTGATTTCTTTGGTAAAGAAGTGGTTGGAACCTGACGTCAGCACCCCTGCCCAAATGGTTGAAAAGGTGGTGCTGGACCGGTACATCTGGGCCCTTCCCCCTGAGGTCCAGCTCTGGGTCGGACAGGGAGACCCCAAAGATGCCGATCAACTGGTCAGCCTAATAGAAAGGTATTTCGCCACCAAAGACTATCTACGTGACCAGCCGTCCGAGCGATCATCAGTTCGGAATACCCGGCCTCCGTCATCTCCCGGTAAGAGGGTTCCAGTTGTGGGGGCAAGGGGGGCTGTTGATAGTCCGGGTCAGCCCCGAGGGGACATGTATGAGCGGAAGGGTGATACTTACCTACCAGGAGAACCCAGACCTAGGAAGGTCTCCCCGTCTGAACACACTGACCTGAGACAGTGTTGGAGATGCCGTGAACAAGGTCATATTTCAGCCAATTGTTCACTAGTGGGGGAACCTATGGACTGTGACGCTGGACAGTCTCTCTCGTTCCTCGCCGAGCCCGTGTGCATGGCCACCCTAGTCGAGGAGACTGGCCCACAGCTGTGTCAGGTCGTGATAAATGGGTGCCCAGTACAGGCCCTACTCGACTCAGGAAGTCGAGTGACTCTGATACATGCTAGTCTGGCTGATGGGGACTTCGTCACAGATAGGTACCTAAGCGTGGTGTGCATACATGGAGACGTCAAAGTCTACCCAGTAACCTCCTCAGACTTCGTCACAAAACTCGGGGAGATCTCATATGAAGTGGGGGTAGTGAAGAACTTGATGCATCCCGCCATATTGGGTCGTGACTTTCCCCTGTTTTGGGGTCTTTGGAAAAAAAATGTTTCTGCTGGACAGTGTGATGAAGCTCCTACTGAGGGTGCGCAGTCCCGAGGGGCGGAACACAAGGCTAGTGGGCCGTTAAACTTATGTGATAATGATGACCATGATAATGATGATGATCATGATAATAATGATGACCATGATAATGATGCTGATGCTGATAGTAATCACGATAATGATATTGATAATGATGATGACTGTAAAAAAAATGATGAATTTCCATTTCAGGTGATGTTGGGGGAGGGGGAGGATGTTTCTCTAGAACAGAATGTCCCTGACCTACCGGTGTCCCGTGGCAATTTTGGGAGTGAGCAATTGCAAGACCCCACTCTTAAACATGCCAGGGAGAATATAAGCGTTCTGAATGAGATCCCACAAGAGCCCGGCTCTGATGAAAAATTTCCCCATTTTGCCATGAACAATGACCTGCTATATAGGGTCACTAAAGTAAAGGGAGAGGCCGTGAGTCAGCTCCTAGTACCTAAGTCATATAGAAGTATGGTGTTAGGTTTGTCCCATAACCACGTGCTGGGTGGGCACCTGGGGATGGACAAAACCCAGGAAAGAATTCTTCAGAGGTTTTACTGGCCCGGGGTTTATCGAGATGTAGAGGATTATTGTAAAACCTGCCCCTCGTGTCAGATAAATGCTCCGGTGTCTCACTTCCGGAGTCCATTAATCCCGCTGCCGGTTATAGAAATACCCTTTGAAAGGGTAGCAATGGACTTGGTAGGTCCTATTGTAAAATCAGCCAGGGGACACCAATACATCTTAGTTGTCCTTGATTATGCAACCCGGTACCCAGAGGCGGTCCCTTTAAGAAATATGGCATCTAAAAATATTGCACGGGAACTTTTTCATATGTTTTCCAGGACAGGAATTCCTAAAGAGATCCTCACGGACCAAGGCACACCTTTTATGTCCAAAGTGATGAAGGAACTGTGTAAGTTGCTTAAAATCTCGCACATTCGGACATCTGTGTATCACCCCCAGACGGATGGGTTGGTTGAACGTTTTAATAAAACATTAAAACATATGTTAAAGAAAGCAGTAGAGAAAGATGGGAGGGACTGGGACTACCTGTTACCCTACTTATTGTTTTCGGTCAGAGAGGTTCCCCAGGCCTCTACGGGATTTTCTCCCTTTGAGTTGGTGTATGGTCGGCATCCGCGGGGCTTGCTGGACATAGCCAAGGAGGTTTGGGAAACCGAGACAACTCCATACAAGAGTGTTATAGAGCATATTGCCCAGATGCAAGAGAGGATGGCTAAAATTATGCCATTAGTGAAGAATCATCTGCAGAGAGCCCAAGAAGCTCAAAGCAGAGTCTATAATCGGTCAGCAAAAATTAGGTCTTTCAACCCCGGGGATCGAGTCCTAATTCTAATTCCCACAGTGGAAAGTAAGTTTTTGGCCAAGTGGCATGGTCCATACGAGGTCGTACAAAAAGTGAGCGAGGTTACTTACAAAGTACACCAACCCGGGAGACGGAAGCCCTACCAGATATATCATATCAATCTGATCAAGCCCTGGAGGGACAGAGAGGCATTGTTGGCCTCGGGTGAAGTAGAGAAAGGGGTAAAACCATCTCTACCTCCTGTGACCATTGGTGAGACATTGTCCGTGCACCAAAAACAGGAAGTACGGGAGTTTCTGCAGAAAATCGGCAGAGGTTTTCTGACTTGCCCGGCCGGACTTCTCTCGTAAAACACCATGTCGAGACTGAGCCCGGTACTAAGGTCAAAATAAAACCGTACAGAATTCCAGAAGCCCGCAGAAAGATAGTCTCTACTGAAATCAAACGCATGCTAGACCTCGGGGTCATTGAGGAGGCCCAAAGCGAGTGGTGTAGCCCGATTGTTCTGATCCCAAAACCTAATGGAACCTGGAGGTTCTGTAATGATTTCAGAAAGTTGAACGAAGTGTCAAAGTTTGACGCATACCCGATGCCACGGGTAGATGAGCTAATCGAGAGGTTAGGGGGTGCCCGTTATATTACAACCCTCGATCTGACAAAAGGGTACTGGCAGATACCCCTATCTGAGGAGGCAAAAGAAAAAACGGCCTTTGCAACCCCGGAAGGTTTGTTTCAGTATCTGGTGATGCCATTCGGGTTGCATGGAGCCCCAGCTACCTTTCAGAGGCTTATGGACCAGATCCTACGCCCGCATCAAGCCTATGCAGCTGCCTACCTGGATGATGGTGGTAATTTTCAGTTCTGATTGGGAGAGCCACCTCGCTAAGGTAACAAGCCGTCTTAGACTCGATAGGCGGAGCTGGGCCTGAACATAAAACCCAGAGAAATGTGCAATTGGCCATTGTGGAGCGAGAGTGCCTCGCAATCAAATGGGCGCTGGACTCCTACGGTATTACCTCTTGGGTAGGAGATTTAAATTGCAATCAGACCATGCTCCTCTGACATGGATGAAGCAGAACAAGGAAAGGAATGCCAGGGTGACAAGGTGGTTCCTTTCACTTCAAGAGTTCAATTTCTCGGTTGAGCATAGACCTGGGAAATTACAGGGTAATGCTGATGCCTTGTCCAGAGTTCACTGTCTCTTCGGAATTTCTGACCAGTCCTCCGGTCTGGAGAAGAGGGGGGGGATATGTGAGACAGTGAAGGGGTGTGTGCTGGACGGCGTGTATATCTCGCCCAGGTTTCTTAGCTGGGGGCATAAAATAGGTTGTCAGTGCGGTGTTCATTCCATTCCTATCTGGGACAGGTTTGCAGTGCAACCCGGAGTGAACACAGCTGCTTAATTAGGCAGCCATAAGTACCTGCTTGAGAAGTTCAGAGGGGGCTCTATCTCTCAGTCTGGATCTGACTTCAGACGCCATTGGAGCCTCATGTGAGCTGCACGCTGGTAACTATTGAACATATGTGTTGTTTTGGGCACAGGCTATTAGAGTCTGGACCCGGATAGAAAGGGTAATCTATCTAAGTGTAATTAGTGGCGGGACACGCCTAGGCTTTATGTTTATGATTTTGTTTTAATTTATGTTCTGTTTGCTGTGGACTTTAATAAAACTGGTTGCGGCCAGTTTTTAACAGAACCACTGTCTGTGACTGGTCTCTTTATGCCACTCCGTCTCCCCAAGACGGCGATCCCAGAGCTATATCCCCTGAAAAGCTTACATAATAAATACATATTCAACAAAAGTGCAAATAGCATTAGTGCCGAAGTTCGTGGAGACTTCTTAGGACTACCCCCACGGGGTAACTTCACAGTGTCCTTTACTTGTGCTTGTGGAGGACCCGCTCCAAACCTCCAACTGTGGTCTTGGGTGGGCTGCAAGACTTTCCTTGAGCAGACCTCACTTTCGGCCACACCAAACGGGTTTTTAGTTTCTGAGGTAGTTGAAAATAGTGCACAGTAAAGTTTTTTGTAAAATCAAGATGGAGCACCGAAGTGCCAACTATTTACAGAAAAGTTTGTGAGCCAGTACAGTTCATGGCTTCAAAGTTCAACATTTTCATTACAGTGAAACACCATTACCCAACCTGGGTATATTAAGGCAACAATAAACTTGTTCTTCTGAACATTCACCCGTCCGGGTACATCAAACCATTACCCAACCTGGGTATATTAAGGCAACAATAAACTTCTTTTTATGAACATTCACCCGTCCGGGTACATCAATAATTTAACTATTTACATACAGAGACCCTGTCCGGGTTATTTAGACTTCTTTGGCTGGCCTCTTACAGGTACCACCTGGTACTGTTCTGGAGCTTGCCAAACATCCGTGACAGGAGGGTCCACCCAGACCTGATGACGTCGTGTGGCCTGAACGAACCCCAGGGGGCCTAACAGGCGCCGGGTACGGGCCAGCTATCATTATCATGTCCATAGCTGGGGCTGCTGAGGAGACCACTGAGGGAGGCTGGGGAGATTTACGGCGTGGGGTGGGCACTTGTGCAGAGGCCTGGTTGGGGGAGGCTGAAGGCTCGTAGAGTCTGTCAGTTTCCTGACACTCTGGGGAGTAGGGGTCGCACCTGGTAACATTTAGGGCATACCATCCATTGTAACCCCAGTGTCGGGTGTAAGTCACCAAGTCTCCTGGCAACAGGTCCCTCCCCGGGTGTCCTTCTGGGAGGTGAGCCTCCACGTCCCGCCGGGTTACAAAAACTTCTAAATAAAGTCCAGGCTCCTGGATGAAGCCCCAACCACCTTTTAACTTAAAGTTCCGTACTGCACCCTTACGCCGCGGCTCCCTCACCGTACTTTTATCCTTTCTCATACGTGCCTTCTCTGCCAGGTCCTTCTCCAGGTGACGTTGCCGAAGCTTTTGGGATTCTCGCTGCTCCCTTTGTCGCTCTACTTCCCGCTCCCGACGTCTCCACTCTTCCTCCTGACGCCGGTTGTAATTCTCCTCCACCAGCATCTCCATGTCTCCACCATCAAACGCCAGCTTACGATGTACGGTTTGCGGCAGCTTTCCTGGCGCCCGCCAGTCCTGGCGGCGCTCACCTGTGGCGGAAGCAGCCGGCTCTGGAACAGATGACGGTCGGGGGTCCGGTACAGGCAGGTAGAGCTCTGGTGCCTGCGCGGCCTCCTCCATGAGGACGGGTGTCGCTTCTTCTGCCTCAGCGACGGGGGCAGACAGCGGGATCTGGGGTGCTGGTGCGGCGTTTTCTGCAGGAACGGGTGCCTCCACTGTGATACTGGCAACCGGTTCAGATTGCAAGGGCTGGGATGCCCGCACGGCCTCCTGTACTGGAACGGGTGCCTCCACTGAGATACTGGCAACCGGTTCAGATTGCAAGGGCTGGGATGCCTGCACGGCCTCCTCTACTGGAACGGGTGCCTCACCTTCCAGTACAGACACTTCAGGGGGTAAGAGGGATTGGCGCCGCTCCAATTGTAGTTTTAGGGCCCGCCAGCTCGCTTCCATCCTGGCGAACTCCTCCCGGTGCCGGGCCAGGTCTCTCAGGGTATCCTCCGCTTCTTCCAGCGTAGGAGGGTTTCCAGGCCGGGTGCCAAACGGTGGCTCCGTGGCGATCGGGTCGCTTCCGTGGGGGGAGAGCTCTGACTCCTCCATCCCTTCCCACTTCTGCTCACGTCCATTCGCCATCTCTGCCAAGTCACATGTGTCATTAGCATCAGGAGAGGCGCCATCTTTTGTAGGGAGGCGGGACCTTCGCGTTCATTTACGCCCACTGAGGAGGATGAGGAGGCGGAACTCCAGAGCTGTGGGGCACGATCTTACATTGCAGTAACATTTAGAGTGTGCGGACATCGTTTTCGCGCCACGGAGTGAGTGTACGCCCACGAGAGCACGCCCTTATTCTTCACCTGTGCCTCGTGGCGCAGATATGACGGAAAAAATGGCAAATACAGTCTATGATGATTTTTGCAATTCTCAAGCAAAAAAAACAGTTCAATTAAGGCACACAGGACTCGCTTATAGCGAGCTTCTGAATCCTGTTCGTGACGCCAAAGTTGAGTCGCACAGAGCCACAGGTTTTGGGGGTACTCGGCACCAAGCCCGTCGACTTCTATGGGGGATGTGATGGGTAGCACAGCTATGTCCGTGCCCTGGTCGCTCACTGGAATGTGGGATATTTCCAGGGGATGATAGAATGTTTGTGTAGTTTGTCGTGACGCCACCTGTAGTACCTGGTCAGGGTGACCAGCGCTGCTGTGCAGGTCCTCTGGCAGGGATGGTGTAGTGCAGCTAGGTGATAAGTCTTGTACAGGTAAGACGGTATCCTTCCAGGGCAGATAGATGTGAGATAGAGCAATGGTGCAGAGTGATGTAGCAAGGTGGAGTTGCGACGTAGAAAAAGCAGGAAAGGAAACAAATTTTACACAAAACTGCAGCATAAGGCTGCCTCAACCCCCTCCCATCCAACTAGCACACCCTGTTCTAACCAGCCGATAGACCATCCCTTTGGGTCCGCCCCCCCTTTAGCTGGCATAGTTAAGTTGAATGCAGTGGTTGGAGCATGGGGTGGGTTTTCCCCCCTTACCTGAGGTAAAATTTTTCACAGCTGGGTGCGATTTTCAAATCTTTTGGGGGCGACTGGCCCTCGGTGCTTCTGTTTTTCACAAATGCGGCTTTACCCCCCCCCATTGAAACAAGGCTATTTTTCTATGTGAGTGAATAAACTATTAAAAATTTTTTTTTTATATGTCACAATGACATGTATTATAATAATATATATATATTTATGTATTCTAAGTTGTATTTTTTGTGTTTACGGAAAAGAAAGTGTTTTTTAGTTGCAAAATTTTGTTCCCCTAGACTTTTATGGGAAATTCCGGTTTGGAATGGATATCGCCGATTTTAGTGTTCGGTGATACCTTCCGATCCGATATTTTGATTTGAGCAGTATCGCTAAACACTGTCAGTAGCTCTTTGTGAGGACACGAAGTTTTTTCCTGTAGCATTTTGGCACCATGGCTAGGGTTTTTTCCTTGCCCTTTTCCCGGGGCCTTTGCGTTCAAATTTTGGGGTTGCAGACATTAAAGGGGTTGGTGACACTTCTAGACCCACACTACAATGAGAAATTTCTATTCTTATTCGGGCGACAGGGGGTTTCTATTGGGGGCAGTCCAGAGGGCCCTTTTGGGGTTTCGGAATTTTAAAAAAATTCAAACTGGAAAAACCTGGTGGCAGGGGGGGAAGTTTGCCGGACAAACCGGAGTACGGCGGGGGAGAGACACAACTCCAAACCAGCAGGGGGGGGGGAGGGGAAACCCTGGAATGTTTGGGGGTTTTCTCAACCCCCCATCGCACAGGCCTTTTGGGCGGGGGGTTTTTCTCACAAGGGGGGGGGGAAAAGTTTTGGAAAATGCTGAGGGG